>JACVVK020000111.1:765000-770000 GCA_018292915.2 Batillaria attramentaria | reverse complement strand
GTGGTATGTCATCCAAACATCGACTTCATGTGTACAAATACATCTTAAAAGATTAAATAAACAAAGACCAACGGATTTTTGCTTGAAAAATTAAATATAAGTCCTGTACTTTTAATTATCTCGCGGTTACGTTTGTACTCACTCACTGTGTTCACTCAGTTCTGTGCACGCAAGGTTATCACAAGGCAGCACTCTCAAAATCTACAACACTTCTAAGGAGACATACACCCTTTCTTTTCTCACAGACACAACAGCTGCTTCCTTAAAACATTTCTTTATAACGCCATCTTTCTCGTCCTCGTACCTGCGGTACATTCCCGACTGTAATAAATGACAATATTTACAATTGACTACAATAAGTGCCCAGAAACAGTCATTCAGACTAAACCTGTCGGTGCATTGAAACTTGTTTCCCCAGTAATTGTATCAGTACACCTGTAAACGAATTATTCCACCATAACTGTCTCGGCGACCTAAAACTACAAACATCTGTAATTGAAGTATATCATGTTCTTTGTTTGCTTGTTTGTTTGTTTGTTTGTTTGTTTGTTTGTTTGTTTGTTTGTTTGTTTTGTTGTAGTAATTGAAGTATATCATGTTCTTTGTTTGTTTGTTTGTTTGTTTTGTTGTTTTAATTCTTTAATGATTCACTGGTGAACTGGAAAACTGCAATGCGATGAAACGCTGAATGCTAGGAGTAGATTTTGCCTGCTGGGCAGGGCATTTCAAGAACCTACCCTTGGACTCCTTTCAGTATGGTAATGAGATAAACAAGACTGGGACAACGGACATCTTTGCAGCCTCAGCAAAGTCATCAACACTTCTAAAAACTTCTCACGAGTTCCCGTCAGTTTCCCGGACAGCTTGATCTTTTTCTATGAAGATATGATTCTAGAGCAGACATCCCAGATTCCCCCATCGCTCTTCCTTTTCAGACACCTTATCAAAATTTGCATGCATCTTGCGGGCAAAACTCAGCCAAGCTAGGGACAGGTTCGTAGAGTTGTTGCGGAAAGCTGAGGTCAGTTTGGGGACTGTGTTATTTCTTGCCTATTTTCCCCAGCCGCAAAACATCATTGTTTGCCGTGTGGCAGAACCGGGGACTGACTTCTGAAAGCCAATACTCCGTTAGGGATATGGTTCATGATTTCGTTTGGCCTTCGTTCGTGATTGGAATGGCCAGACGGTAGGGCTCGCGCCAGAACGTGTTGACAGAGGTCTTTAGCTGTCAAAACTTAGACAACGAAGCTTGAGGGGTGACCGAGCTTAGAGAGAGCGAGAGAGACAGGAGAGGAAGAAAGTGCATAGGATGTGGGGTTTGGAATGTAGGGCTAGCATTTTTGTACGAGCAGAAGACCGGGAAATTTTTTTTTTTTTTATGTAACAAAATGTCTTCATCAAGCAGACTTTTATTTTTACTAATCGGATGTAGCGGAAGTTCTTTACAGCTGGCCTCTGGCCTTTTGCCTCCGCCGGACTGAAAACAATTGTACTTACCGAGACTGCTTCATTGAACAAACCAAGTTTAAAACAATCAAAAGCGACAGCATCATTTCAGAGAAAGAAGTCGTGTGATAAAGCAAACTTTTTCACCCTTAACTACTTTTTCAATCATTTTTCGTTTCCTTGCTTTACTGGTGCTAGCATGCTTATCACAACTAAGAACAAAACACACCACAACGGAAAGAACAGAAGAAAGCATGCCAGAAATGATGAATGTAGACACTGATAATTTAATATACGAAAGTGTGCTTCCTGGTGGCCGCAACTTCACCGGCTGTCTTGAACTTCGTCGGTGACCGACTGTCTGAAGGCGGCTTCAAAAGTACACATGGTGCACTGTTTTACGGAAATGGTTCCCTGAAAATAGCATCGAACAAAGGTTTGCACTTACTTTAATAAGTCTGTGGTGACTTGGGTCTCCCTTGCGGACTCGCGCGTTCTGGTTACCTGTCGTCTGCTGCCTCAAGCACTTGGCGCCGTCAGTAGACCTTGTCTGCTGCTCCTGGTCCGCGATGACTGAACATGCCAATCAGTAACAAAATTTTCTTTTTATAATATTGAAAATGTTTATTTATGCCGAATAAATATGTGTTTTCACTAGAAATGTCACGCTGACACCAAATCCCTCTGCGTTCTGACACCCAACACTCGTCTCCGTAAGCCAAGCTATCTCATATTAGCATTCGGGCTTCAGTATGCCGGCAAACAATTAAAACTCCTGCAAGAATTTTCATACCTGTGCGCTGCACCTGTTTTTCGGTTTCCAGATCATTTTGCCGGAATTTAACTTCGGCAGTTTACATCTGACGTTGAATCCAGCTTTCTTCCACCACTCAAGACCAGATGGTCTTAAATTTGCATCTTACCTGCACCTCTCTCTCCGGTCGTCTGCATTTGTCAAGGGAAGCAATCAACTCTTCTAAAAGAAAATCAAAATCAGCTTGAATTTTTTATAAATTGGGGCCACCATAGGGATTGTTCTTCTTTGGTGACTTTTCCATGAAATGTTATTATCATACTGGTCAGTTATGGGTCCTTGGGTCAGATGATTAAAGCAGACTCTTTATGGATGTGGCAGTTATATATACGAGCGTAGTATCGTTTCGTGAAAATTTGTCTTTTTATTTTTAATTATACCTCTCGACAGCGCCTCGTTACATCACAACGAAGGCGCGAAACTTGCTAACACCAAAGACCGTAGATAATCTACGGTCTTTGCTAACACTGAACCAAACACTAAGAGTTTTCAAAGCTGTTTCTAATCTAAAATAGATTTAGGCGTGTGCGTTAAAGAGAGAGAGAGATAGCCTATGCTGCACTAACTGTACCGAAGGCAGAGTTGCCGAAGTCGAGTCGCCTTTCTGTTCGCCCCACCTGAAACGAAAGACACCATCTGAACACGACTGCGCAGTTGTGCTTGGGAGTGTTTGTTTGTTTATGTATTTTGGGTTTGTTTTTGTTTGTTCTTTTGTTTGTTGGTTGGTTTTGTTTTGTTCCTTTTGTTTTGTTTGGTTGTTTGTTTTTTGTTGTTTGTTTTGGTTTTTGTTGCCTTTCTTTGTGTGTGTTCGTTTTTGGATTTTGGGTTTGTTTTTGTTTGTTTTTTTGTCTGTCTTGTTTTTTGTCCAAGAATGCGTGCGTGCGTGCGTGCGTGTGTGTGTGTGTGGGTGTGTGTGTTGTCTGCAGATGTGTCTGTGCGTGCGGGAAGGGGACAGGGGGGACGCGCCTTGCATGTGTACGCCTGTGTGAAACACAGAGAGACAGCACCACTACTTAACAAAATTTTCGCGCGAAGCAGACCTAGACACTCGATCTCGTCCAATTTATGACAACTGCTGGCCCATACAAAACATCCCAGCTATTCCCTTGAGATGGTGCAGTAGAGATCTACGGCACGGCTTGAAGAGCCTAGATGGGACCTGTGGCAATCTTACTCTCCTAAGTCATCTGTGAAGGAGTGCCAAGGAAGTGCGTGACAGACGAATCCATACAGCCTCCGACACTGGCCCTAAACGAGATCGTTTAGCCATCAAAATGGCGTGTTCCTGTCGATGTTTCAAGGATGTTTCTTGTTGATGATTTTCTGATACATTATGTGCCGCACAGGATGAGTTTGTTAACTCTGTACTGTGTGTGCAACATGTCAGAACACTACATACGCCCACGATGAGTTTCTGAAGAATTCCACCGATGATGAACGTAACTGCTCTCTTTGCCGAAAAAAGAAAAAAGGTTGTACCAGGGGTTGTTGTTTCCTGTTACTCAGGGCCCGTATGTAAAACTCGAGGTTAATTTAACCCACGGCTACAGGCCTAACCCAGACTAGGATAAAAGAAACCCCAAAACAAATTACTAAGGAAGCGAAGAAAGAAAGACAAAAAATCCCATAACGGCATAAGCACCTTGCTGGAATGGGCCCGCTTCCTGATTTGAAACAAAAAACAATAGAAAATTTAACCGCAGAGCTAGTTTAGTTCGAGGTTAGACTCTAACCCGGGGCTAAACTCCCTAACCCCGACTTTTACATGCGGGTCCTGGTTTCTAATTGTATGCTTTTACTTCATGTTGCTTTAACTTTGTGTTTCTTCCTTCTTACAAAGGCCCAAAGTCAAAAAGTCTGTGGTTCAGCTACTGACAAATCTCATTTACCTCTCACATCACAGAAAATGAATACGTCATAAAAGACATGTGGGCGACAGTGTAGTACCAAAGACCGTAGATAATTATCTACGGTCTTTGGTAGTACTCTCAATAGAGACTCTTTGATAAGCTTCGGTATCTAAACACCAGAACTAAAACAGAAAGCCAATCAAACAAGAAACGCAGACTGAAAAGTAATGCAATTTATTTTCAAATGTGATGAAGTACAGACTCCATGATTCAATGTCTCAATGGATAAGCATAAATGAAAATACATGTAATGATAAGTCACAAAGGGCGCTTTCCCAGCAGATGTGAGTTCAAAATGCAGAACTGACTGACACAAAACATAGATCATTCACAAATTAAGGTTCTGAGTATACAAAAATATTTAATCTGAACTCTCCGAAAACAAAAATCGAAATAAAGTGCTGATCCAGCAGTTCTGATTTCAATCAAAAAGTAAAAAATGAAGAGCTGAAAGAAAGCATTTAAAATATAATGAAGAAAAACAATATGCTTGTTAACATTTTGCACATATCTCATGCGTACTCTGCGAATCTGGCGTAACATGATCTGTCAACACATAGAACATCTTTTGAAAAGTTTCTCTTACAAACATGCCATCTTTGGTGCAATTCCAAATAAACACTGAATACATGTAATACTGCCATTCCAAAACAACCGACGACAAGCAAAATCACCGAGGTAACTTCATCAACATGAGTTTACATTGCACTTGCAGAGAAGAAACCACGCACGCCGTACAAAGAGAGGCAACTGTCAATTACGCGTGTTCACGTTACTGCCCATTCATTGCTTTCCCTTGACTTGATACGATACGATGAGAATTTTTGAAC
>JACVVK020000111.1:602500-762500 GCA_018292915.2 Batillaria attramentaria | reverse complement strand
TGTGCAACAGAACTTATCGGTGGACTGTATTCACATAATTCTAACTTAGCACTTTCTCAGAGGCATTCCTATTCCTCATAATGTGCAACAGAACTTATCGGTGGACTGTATTCACATAATTCTAACTTAGCACTTTCTCAGAGGCATTCCTATTCCTCCTGATGTGCAACAGAACTTATCGGTGGACTGTATTCACATAATTCTAACTTAGCACTTTCTCAGAGGCATTCCTATTCCTCCTGATGTGCAACAGAACTTATCGGTGGACTGTATTCACATAATTCTAACTTAGCACTTTCTCAGGTGCATTCCTATTCCTCCTGATGTGCAACAGAACTTATCGGTGGACTGTATTCACATAATTCTAACTTAGCACTTTCTCAGGTGCATTCCTATTCCTCATGATGTGCAACAGAACTTATCGGTGGACTGTATTCACATAATTCTAACTTAGCACTTTCTCAGGTGCATTCCTATTCCTCATGATGTGCAACAGAACTTATCGGTGGACTGTATTCACATAATTCTAACTTAGCACTTTCTCAGGTGCATTCCTATTCCTCATGATGTGCAACAGAACTTATCGGTGGACTGTATTCACATAATTCTAACTTAGCACTTTCTCAGAGGCATTCCTATTCCTCATGATGTGCAACAGAACTTATCGGTGGACTGTATTCACATAATTCTAACTTAGCACTTTCTCAGAGGCATTCCTATTCCTCCTGATGTGCAACAGAACTTATCGGTGGACTGTATTCACATAATTCTAACTTAGCACTTTCTCAGAGGCATTCCTATTCCTCCTGATGTGCAACAGAACTTATCGGTGGACTGTATTCACATAATTCTAACTTAGCACTTTCTCAGAGGCATTCCTATTCCTCATGATGTGCAACAGAACTTATCGGTGGACTGTATTCACATAATTCTAACTTAGCACTTTCTCAGAGGCATTCCTATTCCTCCTGATGTGCAACAGAACTTATCGGTGGACTGTATTCACATAATTCTAACTTAGCACTTTCTCAGAGGCATTCCTATTCCTCATGATGTGCAACAGAACTTATCGGTGGACTGTATTCACATAATTCTAACTTAGCACTTTCTCAGGTGCATTCCTATTCCTCATGATGTGCAACAGAACTTATCGGTGGACTGTATTCACATAATTCTAACTTAGCACTTTCTCAGGTGCATTCCTATTCCTCATGATGTGCAACAGAACTTATCGGTGGACTGTATTCACATAATTCTAACTTAGCACTTTCTCAGGTGCATTCCTATTCCTCATGATGTGCAACAGAACTTATCGGTGGACTGTATTCACATAATTCTAACTTAGCACTTTCTCAGGTGCATTCCTATTCCTCATGATGTGCAACAGAACTTATCGGTGGACTGTATTCACATAATTCTAACTTAGCACTTTCTCAGGTGCATTCCTATTCCTCCTGATGTGCAACAGAACTTATCGGTGGACTGTATTCACATAATTCTAACTTAGCACTTTCTCAGGTGCATTCCTATTCCTCATGATGTGCAACAGAACTTATCGGTGGACTGTATTCACATAATTCTAACTTAGCACTTTCTCAGGTGCATTCCTATTCCTCATGATGTGCAACAGAACTTATCGGTGGACTGTATTCACATAATTCTAACTTAGCACTTTCTCAGGTGCATTCCTATTCCTCATGATGTGCAACAGAACTTATCGGTGGACTGTATTCACATAATTCTAACTTAGCACTTTCTCAGGTGCATTCCTATTCCTCATGATGTGCAACAGAACTTATCGGTGGACTGTATTCACATAATTCTAACTTAGCACTTTCTCAGGTGCATTCCTATTCCTCATGATGTGCAACAGAACTTATCGGTGGACTGTATTCACATAATTCTAACTTAGCACTTTCTCAGGTGCATTCCTATTCCTCATGATGTGCAACAGAACTTATCGGTGGACTGTATTCACATAATTCTAACTTAGCACTTTCTCAGGTGCATTCCTATTCCTCATGATGTGCAACAGAACTTATCGGTGGACTGTATTCACATAATTCTAACTTAGCACTTTCTCAGGTGCATTCCTATTCCTCATGATGTGCAACAGAACTTATCGGTGGACTGTATTCACATAATTCTAACTTAGCACTTTCTCAGGTGCATTCCTATTCCTCATGATGTGCAACAGAACTTATCGGTGGACTGTATTCACATAATTCTAACTTAGCACTTTCTCAGGTGCATTCCTATTCCTCATGATGTGCAACAGAACTTATCGGTGGACTGTATTCACATAATTCTAACTTAGCACTTTCTCAGGTGCATTCCTATTCCTCATGATGTGCAACAGAACTTATCGGTGGACTGTATTCACATAATTCTAACTTAGCACTTTCTCAGGTGCATTCCTATTCCTCATGATGTGCAACAGAACTTATCGGTGGACTGTATTCACAGAGAAGTCAAGTACATGTAGAAACAAATACCTGCTGAATCCTTTGCACCTTGTTAAAACAACCGCATACAAATATTTCTAAGTATAAATATCCTAGGGGTACTTCGAAATATTTCAATGTAAATATATATGAAAGTTAAAAATGGAAGAAGCCATCAAGCCAGGCCCATTGATTCAATATAGTCACAGCTGCTTTACAACAGCACAAATAAAATCCTCCCAGTTTCAAGGCTACTCAGGGATACAATTTTGGGACACATTCTAACATGACATACCACAACTGCCACGGTCACAGTTCAAATTCTGCAACATTCACCGTCATCGACCTCACTAGAGTGCTCCCCCACACACATACAGCTTAGCAAACAGTATATAGAAGACTCCTTCCCCCCCCCCCACCCTCCTTTCACACCCCACCTCCCTTCCCCCAACACCCCTCCATCCACTCCCCCTTCCCACGAAAATGCTACTGGGAACCTTCTTTCGAAAATTTGTACAACCCACTCTTGTGACTGTAATTCGGATGTCCGTCAAAATCCATGATGGCATTGTTGATCAGACACTGAATCACCCATTCAGAACCAACAATGGGGATTTCCAGCTTTCTGGCCTTTTCCAGGAGGCTCGGGACACAGTCTTCATCGGTCATCATGACATTAACACCAGGCCGATCTGAAAGCAAAGGTGGTCGAGATTCATTGTAACTGGAACATGGCTCACTGACAGCCCTCAAGATTATTGCTGTGGTACACACCATACAGAGGTCACTCAGGTCACGAGTTCAACACCTGGCTGGGGACAAATGTCTGTGCAGGCCTTTTTCTCACTGCCCTGTGCGCACGCGTGTGTGTGTGTGTGTGTGTGTGTGTGTGTGTGTGTGCGCGTGTGTGGTGCGCGTGTGTGTGTGTGTGTGTGTGTATTTTTTCTTCCCTTTCTTTTAAAAAATTCAGATTTCAACTCTTTTTCTTCTTTTATCCTACTCCTAGGCATTCATGTGTTTTCATGTTGTAAAATACCCTTGCTAAATGAACAAATAAAACACCATTTTTTTTTTTAAATGGCATTGCTGAGATCTATACAATACACATTTTTACTGCAAGCAATAGATCACATAAATGTACTTACTCTTGGTGGCATTGGAGGGCAGCTTGCTGATGACTTTGCACTGTGCTAGCTCCAGAACTGATCTCCAGTTGGCCAGGTAGTCGGAGTTGGAGGACGTCAGGAGGATGCGGTAACCAGCAAGACATGTCACATTCACCCTACAACAAAAACAGCACACTCTGAAAACATCAAGAGCCATTGGCCTTACCCATACGTAAGAGAAAGTGTGTGCATTCATGTGTGCATATGTGTGTGTGAGAGTGTATGTCTGTGTGTGTTTGTGGAGGGGGGAAGAGTGGTAGTCAGCAATGGAAAAACTCACGTTTCATTTCATTTCTATTTAACATATGGGCTTACGACAAACTGACAACCTACCGCTCCATGATTTTATGTCTCTCAAAACTGATTCCCGCAGGCAGAACATATGCTGCATAATCCAGCCGTTGATTCTGCAAGAGAGACAAAGCAATCACAAAAGTGGGTACATTCTGGATTTCTTACAAGGGGACACTGGTATACTGATTAGGATTCTATCAACAACTTTGTCACACCTAGCAGCAGTACAGCAAGACAGGCCAACACAAATTCTCAAGCCTGGGGGACAACTTGAAAATTCATAAAATCCTGCATGTAACAGAATACCTTCTGCCATTCTGGTCTCAGTTTCTCCTAATTTCCACAGTTCTGTAGGTGGCTTGACTAAAATCAGACTTTACACAACCCAAAACCATGGTGGAATCAAACCATGCACAGACAAACCTTTGCACAGGAATCGATGATCCACATGTGTGACACAGTGGGCAAATTTGCAGCAAGGGCCTGCAGATACTTCACTGTTCGATGAAACGTGTCCGAAAGAATGAACACGTTCTTCAGTGACTTCACCTGCAAAAGGACAGATGTGCGGAAGATAATTCTGTTTTCTCCTACATGTATACATTTGTATCTCTGTGTGAATAAGGAAAAGCAGTGCAAAGTAATATGCATGCTGGGGAATTGCTGAAGGAAAAAAAGACTGAAACCTAGGCCAGGGTGCAGCAGTAACACACTACTGCGAGACCACGTGGGCAACGCCCCACTTCAGAAAAACAAATTTTAGTATTTTTAAAGGCATCTAGTAGCCTCTACCGGCACCCAGATGTTAAATTTATACTGCCTTGGTACTGATATGCAAGCCTTCAAAACTGAAGTCCCACTATTACATGTATCATGATACGTGTGCAACCTTTTCCCTCTTCCTTTTTTCAGCTGAAACTTGGATTTTTGGCTAAAAGGATAGGAAATTTGACTGAAAATTGCCAAATGACTGATAATTCCCCAGCCTGAACATGCACACAAAAGTTCAAACTGATCATTACCAGATACCAGTATTTGAAAAGGTTCACTATTTCTCTGGACCGCTGATGATATCTTACTGCTTGCACGAGCGCCGTCATTAAACAGCATGTACTTTGACATCATATTACTCAAAAATGTATTCTTTTGAAGACAGACATGTCACACTACCATCTCCAACTCTAAAATGTGTTCCTTCCAAAGAAAGTTTCTAAAGATTCTTAAATGTGTATTTCTAGTACTTCTAAAGATTCCTCTACATGCTTACACATGCCAAGAGATTGAGCGACCTCCAGACAGTTTTCGTACTACATGTATCACGGAGAACCAAAAACTCTAGAGGAAGTTTGAGTGAGAGAGAGAGAGAAAAGGGAAGGGGGGGGGGGGTAGAGAGAGAGAGAGAGAGTGAGAAAGTGCGTGCGCGAGAGATCCTACCTGAGGAGGAAATTTCTTCATCACCACGCCACCACCTCCCTCAATCTGCATGGTCAGATGCTCTTTATCAAATGGTGCTGGTGGATTATCTCCTCCCCCTGTGTGATCAATCAATCAGTCAATCACTCACTCAGGTCAATCAATCAATCAATCAATCTCAGACTTAGAGTTTTTTCCAAAAAAAAAAACAACCCAAAAACAGCCCAAGCAATCAATCAGTCTTGCTGTGAGTGGTAGTACATGTACATACAAGAAGAAAGTAAGTTAGATGATGATAATGCGGCAGATTTAATTAAATTTATACATGTACTGATGACCATAATTACCTACAGCTCTTAGGAGCCAGAGCCCCCTGCCCACTACATGGTAAGACGGGTTAAAAAGAACAAACCACTGCACACCAGTAGGAGCCACATCAAGCCACTATTATGCAAGGCGTGGGACTTTCCCACTAGGCCTGAGATGGCTGCAGATTGCATAATAGTGACTTTAGTGGTGAAGTGGCTTCTAGTGATCTGAAGATTTCATGTATAACTGCGATTTTTGCATGGGTTTTTATGAGGTATCACCCTTACAAGGATTTTTTTGAATTACCTCAACACTGATACCTCAAAACACAGTCAAAGATCAACACTCACCATCATCAGTGCTTTCTTCGGCTGAAGACTCAAGCGAAGGATCCCTCAACTGGCCTTTCTCTAAGGCCTTTACCTCAACAGACTTTTCTATGTAGGTAAGAATGAAGGTGTAACCATCAAACAAGTCTTCCCTCTGTGGCATAGGACCTTTTTTGTGTTCAAACAAACCTGCAACATGCAAAACGGAAAACATATGGATTTTCTTTTTTAGCAGCTACCAGCAACCCTATTTTATTCTACATCACAATAAATGAAAAAATATATTTACAGGCAAATTGAAGACATTTCTAGAACAAATTTGCCATTTTACAAAATAAAAGTATTTCAGTTTGCAATAATTTTTTTTTTAAAGAAATGGAGAGTTTTTTCTTTCCTTAACGAGTTTAAACAAAGTTTTTCTCTGAAGCATCAATGGTGACAGTTCTCCAACTGATTTCACGGCAAACTGAAGTGTTGTATTAATAGGGAAAGTGAGCAGCTCTACAACGAAACTGCAGAATACCTGCTCTGGCTTTCCTGGCCGGGCGCTTCTGCGGTGCAGGAGAGCTGATTGCAGCACCCAGCGGGCTCACACTTTCACTCAGAGCTTTCGTTGGAGTTTCTGCAACAGAGAGTACCATCAGTCACACTTTGTGGCTTCTGCACATTCTACTTTCTAATTTGACATGAGGCGCAGTCACTGGCTTAAAAACTGTTCCCTCTGCACAGTCTAGTTTCCAATTCTGCAAACTGCCCATCACCACCCCTTTTAAAAAAGGCAAAAGTCAAAGAAAAATACAAGGTTTTAAAGACAAATGCATTTCATTGTTTTTGCTTGGTGCCACTGCGATCACATTATGTCCAAAACAAAAAACTCTCTGTAGAAAAGGAGTAACTATTGTAAGTTTGACCTGCAAACTGAAGAAAAAATTGAACACAAATTGTTGTAAGTTTGACTTGCAAAATGTGTTTGAAAAAAATAAATAAATGCTAATGACAGTGCCATAACTACCTTGCTTTTCAGTAACCCGCTTCTGTTTCGGCGTTGGTGTGCTTGTGGCTACAGGTCCTCCCTTCCGCTTCCGACCAGAGCTGGCCTGCGCACTTGTCTCCTTTTCCGAAACCTTACTGCTCTTTGTCTTCGAAGACTGCCGTGTACTTTCCGACTGGGCAGACTTGGTCTGCTTGGGAGTGGAGCCGGGATTACCCTTCCTGGGAGAGGGGTTGTCTCCCTCTCCGTCAGAGTGCGCGGTGCTGGTGGATGGAATGCAAGGGGTGCTGGGAAGCGCTACTGCTGGTGAGCCTTTGGTGCGCAGTCTCTTCCCAAGGATGACATTGTCTGGAAAGCAGTAGGTTATGATAATTCTTTTTAATAGTGCCTGCAGCATGAATCAAAACAAAGCAAGCTCCATAATCCACAAGTGAAACGTAATAACCTGCCTGAAGAGGGTCACATCTCTTGAAAGTACGTCTTCCTATCACAACAAACTTGACTGTGATGGCTGAAAATCTTATTCATGACACTTGACGACGAAGACCTATCAACACTTAAATTTCAACGGAATTACCGTCACATGAATTCCAAAACACACAGCTGTGTATTAGATCTGAAAATTCCTGGATTTTATTGGGGGGGGGGGGGGGGGGGTTATACTTTAATGAGCCAAGTTGTGCCATTTACCCAAATACAGGTGGGTGGGGTGGGTGTTTGGGGGTTTAACGTCCTTTCCACCACATAGGATGATATCAAAGACAGGGCAACGATGAAAAAGCCAGCACAAATATTTGGCTCCAGCCGGGATCGAACTCACAACCCGAGCATAAGAAGTCCAACGCTCTACCATTCGGCCACCCCGGCTCCCCCCATTTACCCAAATACAAAACATGACAACCATACTGATTTTGGTGGAAACCAAACTGAATTTGCAACCCACAGCAAGAAAATGATTTTAAAAATATATAAGTAAATACATGTACATAAATAAACAAATACAGCCGAAGCCTGGAAGTAAAGGGTTTTGCTGACTCACCCAAAGACACGTCTGCTGTGTTCACCTGAGCACCATCTTTTTCTCCAAATGAAACACGCAGCTCCTCTTCACTCAGTAGACACGAAGCCTGGTCCTCCGTGAGTAGGAGGTCGCTTCTTGAGCACCTGCAAACTCTAAACAGCTACATTACAGTCCCAATAAATGTCTTAAAAGCAGCTCATCACTATCATAGGACAAGTAGACCCCTAACCAATATTGTTTTTACTTACATGTATTTCAAAAACATGAATATCTTTGTTCCAATAGCATCTTTTTAGGTATATATCTACTGTATAACTCTGAAACATGTCCAGAGGGTTTTGCCAGGAAGTCGATCTTCGTAAAGACCGTTATTCCTTCAATTTCTCTAAAAAGCATCAGCGACATCTACCATCTTCTGCATCTTCCCCATACAGCAAAATCTGTACACACGAAAACATGCATACTGATGGGACAGCCAAAAAACTTGTTACAAATTTATGTACATTTATGATGAAAATATTAATCTGGCAGTACACTCTCACACACACACACACACACACACACACACAAATTGATAAAACAAAAATCTTGTTTACATTCTTTAAATCGCAACATTTTCAACAGCTTACCTTTTAGTGCTTCCATTATCCATTGCAATTTCGTACAGAACTTTATCACCCTCAACGATATGATTCATGATCATGCCAGGATCACTTAAATCATCTTCCCCGCTGACAAGAACACTCTGGCCAATCGGCAGATGCTGCGCCAAGATCAAGTCACTCGCTCGGACTGTCTTCTCCAGGCCGTCCTCGAAGAGCACTTTGAACCTGATTTCAACACCACTAGGAATGAGCTGGTTACCACATGAACATAAAGCTAAGGTCGAACTTGTATAGGATAAAATGCCTTAACCTGATCTTACCTAAACACTACATGAAGATCAAGATTCCTTATCTCTGACCTAGATTTACAGCACCTGCACTATCACAATATCTTTTCAAAAAGGAACCTTTTCCGTTTTTCATGGTGGAAAATTTCAAGTAAGTATTGCATCATTATATCAATAGCATAATCTAGAGCTTCAAATGCCACATTTATGGGATTCACTGAAGAGTCCCTGCAGATCTAAAGGGAGCCGGGGTGGTCGAATGGTAGAGCGTTGGACTTCTAATGCTCGGGTCGTGAGTTCGATCCCGGCTGGGGCCAAATATTTGTGCTGGCTTTTTCATTGTTGCCCCGTCTTTGATATCACCCTATGTGGTGGAAAAGGACGTTAAACCCCCAAACACCCACCCACCCACCTTGCAGATCTGAAAGTGGAAAACTACCATATTGCTCTTTGTATAACTAAATTTCTGCATTTTAAAAAAAGCAGGAATACTGATGAAACAACATTCAAATCAATAGTCCCAATCACTCTTTTAAGATTTTTTAAAAATTCAAAAGAAAATCTGTTAGAAGTTTTTTCAAAGCCCCTTCAACTAGTTCCAGTGTAATTCAAGAAGAGCTTACTTATTGCCTATGGCCGTGTTCAAACCCCTGAACGTTGCAGGATAAAAGAACCCATCCTTCCAACGAGCTAGCAAGGGGGCACCTGAAGAAAAGGAATATTATGAAGCTAAACAAACGCACAATTCAATTCCATTCAATTCAATAATTCTTTATTGTCCTCAAGAGGAGGCAATTCGGTTGCGGCATAAAAACAGACAACCACCACATACACAATACAACATGTCCCAATAGTTAAATATGTAATATCACAACAATAACACGCACGCCCACACCCACACGCAAGCACACACCCACACTTCCTAATTACCATGCTCTCATTAAATGCGCCACTATTAAGACGGGACAACAACCCTTCACTGTAAAAGCAAATTTATAGTAAAATAACTGTATCACAGAGCACACTCATACCCTCACACACACGCACTCACACACAGACACAGCACGTCTTCATGCAGAACACACATACACACACACACACACACACACACACACACACACACACACACACACACACACATGAGTAGGACATATTTTACAGACATACACAAGGAAAAAGTAGGACATTACCTATGACTAGCTCACTGGCTGTGCGTAGAACAACTGGTGTCGCATCTCCTTTTTTGGACGTCCCCTGGACTGGCACCTGCTCGCTGTAATGAAAGTTTAAAAAAGGAAACGTGCTAAATGCAGAAAGTGCAAAGCATCCGTATCACTCACAAACATTTTAAGTTTTGCTCTCCATTTCTTGCTTTGGGTTTTTTTTTTCCCTTTTTTTTTTTTTTTTTTTTTTGGGGGGGGGGGGGGGGGGGGATGCTGTGTTAAGACTTCAACTTCAAAAACTATTTCTGCTAGCACTTACCTCATTTGTTCACCACTAGAATTGCCATCTGAACCTGTAAAAAAAATAAAATAAAATAAAAAGGAAAGCGTGGATCAATTCATGAGCAAGAATGCATAAAGTCATCTCACAAAATGTATAACATGTCCTGTACTTTAAAGTTTTCCACCTACATCTCTCCTCAGGAAGTGTCTTTTTAATTAAGAACTTACAGAAGACATCTTGGGATTGTTCATCTCTTTTAAAATATGAACAGAAATATCAGAAAACTAGAACAAATAAAGGGGTGGGTGATACACACAGAACAGCAGAAAAAAAACAAAAAAACACTGTAGCTGAGGTCACGAACTATAAAGTACATAAAAACATTTCATTCATAGCTGTGATCAGAAACATACCCAGTGAAAAAAAAACAAACATACCTTTAAAACTTGAGTTTGCACACAACAGAAGAACAATTTAAAAGTGAAAACGCACTTTTTGAGGTAGCCATTGCTTGAGACTGTGTCTTGATGGTTCTATCAGCACCGTCTGATGAACTACTTCTGCTACTTTTCCTTTGCCCAGATGACAAATGCACGCTGAAGCCGCCACTTTCACTGCCCGGTTGAAAAACCTGCGACTCTGAGGACGAGGCCCCTTTCTTATCTTGTCTCCCTTCTTGGCTAGAGTCGGCAGCCATGCGTTTTGTTGACCTGCTTGATGCACGACTGGAGGTCCGCAACACTCCTCCCTGAAAAATATTCATTAATTAAAAGCAGAGGGGCCAGGTCTATTCAGTGGACATACAGTTCGCTCTACAGTAAAGTACTATGTGTGTGCCTGTGTACATGTGCGCGTGCCTGTGTTCATTCGGCCCGATCGTCATGGTACTCTGGGTTCTCTCACGAACTCCGGCTTCCTCCCCCTCTGCTTTAGATATCTTCCCTTCACAAAAATTAAAAAATAAATGCAATAAATATGTTGATGTTATCTGTGTGAGAGAATCTGCGTTATTCACGTGAGAGTGCATGTTGTGTTTACTGCAGTGCTTTGAGCCGAAAAATAAGGTAAAGCGCTTGTACAATACCCATTCTTATTATAATTGATATCAAGGAGAAAACTCAAAAAGAAACACTGTTTATACAAGTAAGACACTTCAGACTATAAAAATAAGAGCCCTCACCATTTGTTTTCCTGCCCAAGTTACCAGTGCCCCTAGTCCACATTCCTTGAAGCACAACTCAACACAAACACTGCACAACCAAAAATGCCTCACCTGCTGAGCTGCGCTCTCTGCTGTGGGTGGCACTACATCCGGAGACGACGACGACGACTTCCGATGAGGCTGTGCCTTCTGGGCACACGGCAAGTCATGGGACGGCAGGTTGTCTGCACTGTACAGTGGATCTGAGTTTCTGCCACTGCTGGAGCTAGTCACTACAGCTTCATGGCGACTTTCATCATGGGCGATGGACGACTGGTTGAGACTTGGTGTACCGACAGATGGAGACGAGGCCGCTGATGCCTGTCCAGCTCCTGCTGGTACTGAAACAGCAAGAAAACAAACTCAAATGCACTGAACCTGGACCAGCTGACAACAGGAGGCAGGAAATAACAGGTTGATTCACTGAATCAGTGGATGGATGGAGAATGGATGGGTGGTTAAGGGTGGCAGGGGACAGACACATTGTACCAGAATTACAGCTCATTCCCACTCCTACAGTTTATCAAATACAAATTTGCTGGTACGTTACCCAGCCAGAACTAAATTTATGCAGCTATTCTCAACTTTTCAACATAAATCAGATCCACTTCAACTGCAGACCCCCCTCCCCCCCCCCCCCCAAAAAAAAAAGAAAAAAATGAAGAAAAAATCATTCTGATTCATCAAAATGACAGTAAGACATCACTCTACAATATCCTCACCTATCCACTGACATTTCCACTTACCACTGCGTTCACCGGCAGATCCCCTCCGCTGTGAAAAGGACACTGGCGTCCCGGCAACCTGAGCAGCTGTAGCTGGCGTATTTGCCCCTGAGGAAGCTGTGCTGGTACGGGGATGGGACGGTGTTCCAAAAGACTCAAGGCTGGCAGACTGTTCAGGTGCAGACGGTACAGAAAGAGAAGGACGATCCACCTCCAGACTGGAAGGCCCAGAGCTGGTTTTGAGCGACAGAGACGAGCTGCTGATATCACCCAGGTCACCAGAGGTCAGTGTGCTCCCACTTCGGGATGGAGAGAGAGGTGCGTAGATTTTGCGCTTTTTGGTGATCTCGTTCTCCTCCAGCATCACCGGCTCACCTTTTTCCTAGCAAATCAAAACATAAAATTCTTAGTCACTGACTTCAGAAAGACGGGAGAATCCGCGGCAGTGGGGTTGTTCCTTCTCCTGAAGAAGTCAAACCATTCCACATTTGCCAGTTTTTCATAAGTGCATATCATACGAAACTGTTTATCATGGAATAACATTCCAGTAATATCTGCGCCACAGCCAATGTCTACTATGCAAGTTTGATGCCCTGACCAATTACAGTGCCCAAGACAACTCCAGTTGCAATCTCTGACCAATCACAGCACCCAGCACAACAGTGACTACACAATGCAGTCATGGTGTCCAGTGCAACTCTGAAAACTTTTCATTTATGGTGTCTGAGAAAAATGTCACTACACTACAATGCCTTGTAAATCAGCCAGACTTGACAGGAAATTCTTGCACTGCCAGTGATCAACTTGAACAAAGCAATAATTCAACCTGTAAAATCTGCGTATTTCTTACCTCTGTTGTTTTTTCGTCAATCATCTTCCCTTCACCATCAAATCTGCGTACAGTTATGAAGCGCTGAACAATGCGGAACACAACTTCACGTACATGTGTCTCCTCCAGCATTGTGTCAGATGACTGTGAGTCCGATAAACTGTGCTCCAGGCTATACTGGAATATGAACGCAAGCAAACGACCAGGTCAAACGTGGAAGGATGAAAACAAGGATTTTTTTTTTTTTAAATTGCCATGGAGTTAAGCATTCTAAAATTCTAAAACCCAATACTATGCATTTATAGATTTTGGTAGTCTAACATGGCATCTACAATACCAGTCGGACTTGTGCGCACAACGCACACACACACACAAAATCACGCCACTATTCCAGCCTTCCATACGACTTACAGGGTGCAGAGGAGAGGCCGTCTGAACTGTCTCAGCAAACTCCACACTCCTCCTCTTTCTCGTTGTTGGCCGTGACTCTTGACTTGAGCCGCCTCTCCCTGCTACTGCTGACTGCCAACTAGTGCTGGGGACGGGCGGTGGAAGAACAACAGCAGAGATGCCAGCAGCGCCAGTACTTGGCGCAGCAGGTGGATTTCTAGTGGAAACATTCTCAGCTGGGAGTGCAGGCTGGAAGCCTTGTGTTCCTGTCTCAGTTGGAGGAAGTGCCTTTGTCTCTGTTGGGCCAAAAAAAAAAACCCAAAAAACTTTGGAGACGAACTTTCCTCTACAAACCTTGAACTATTTCAAAAATCGTAAGAAATCCTAAAATTTTCAATTTCTTTTCTTTTTCAATCTCCTTTTGGCTGATGTTTTTGTTTGTTTGCTTGTTTTTGTTTTTTTGGAGGGGGGGGGGGGGGTAAAGCAATACACAATACCAAAGGTCTCCACCACTACACCACCACTCCTATAAAAACAGAAGGTGCCTGCTGTTGTAGGTTTTCTGGTATACCTACACCCAAATACACATCCATCCACCCAACCCACCCTGAAGAAAAAAAAAAAAAAAAAGAACCTGGGATGCTGCTCAGCCTCTGTTCAGGAGCCTGAGGTTTCTTGAAATCTGTTTTTGCAGTCTGCAGCTTGGTGTACTTTGCTGCCCCTTTTTTCCCCTTCTTGGGTGGTTTCGCTGGAGCTTCGGGGGCAGGCGCTGTTTCATCCGTTGAGGGCGAAGTGACCTCAGGCTCTCGGGGGTTGTGTTCATTCTTCTTCTTGATCAGGCGCTTGCGCTTGTAAGTTGACAATCCATCACGTCGTGTGCTCTGCAGGAAAGAGGTGATTTGAAACAAGTCAGAGACGAATGCTACTGGTGACTGCCTGTCTAACTTTTTCACTCTTTAAACCTGACACAAGTATGTGTACCTGCGTCAGAATCTCTCGTAGCACATGACGCAGGTACATGTACCTGCGAGCAAATAGGGAATTAGCACTCTGTTCCTATATGGCACTGGTACTGAATACTTATGAGTAAGGGATGTTACTCTGTTCCAATTTCCCTCTGCTTTACCATGTGCTTTGAGTTGACAAAGAGTTTGCAAAAAATAGGTAACTGACTACCAAAAAAAAAGAAGAGAGGTAGCAATGGCAAAGTCTTACCGCGCGCAGCGTGCTGACAGATGTCTCTGCACGACTTGTGTTATCCACACCCTCCTGTACTTGTGACTGGCTGCCATGGAAGGTGAACGGATCTGGCTGAGGGTCGAACAGCTGGCGAGCAGGAGGGGTGGACTGTGAGACTGTCGTTTCTTTCCCCGTCTCTTCGCGCTGTCCAGCTTTAGAAGTGACAGGCCCTGGATTGTGACCCACAGGAGATGCTGGTTCTGTATGGACCTCAGCTCCCCCTGATGTATCCTTCTGTCTTCTCTGAGACGCTCTTTGAGACGCACTATCTTCCTGGCTCTTCTTTTGTCCTGACTGCTGAGAACCTCTGTCTTGGGACCTCCCCTGTTGGGACTGCCTTGTTTGCAGCTCGGCCCCAAATGTCTCTGGTTCCCTCTGGCTTTGACTCCCCTGAGTGAGCCCTCTGGCAGTAGCATCCTGCAAAGCACCATCTCCTGTATCAGTCACTTTCTTCTGACCGTCACGGTTTTCCCCGCGTCTCTGTCTAACTGCAGACACTGCAGTCTCTGCTCCTGGATTTCCCACTGGCTCCTGGCTCGCTGTGTGTTGACTCTGGCGGGCAGACCCATGCTGACTTGCTTGCTGACTGCCTGCCTGCTGAGAATGTAGAACATGAGCTTGACTGCCAACAGGGATTTCTGGTGACCTTTGTACAGCTGGCTGACCTGATGCTGTGCCGCCCCGACCCTGTGAGCCTACTGGTTGTGACGCTGGTTGTGGTGGCTTCAGGGAGGATATGCTTGTGTCTGGCAACACTGGCACTGAAAAAAAAGGGAACCATATTTGTTACGATATTGTATTCATTCTCAACCAAACAGATCAGACAAAAATCATCTGCTGCACGATAATTACTCACTGAGACTTCAGTGACAATGGCATTTTTAAGTCCCCCACCTAACGTCTGTCTGTCACCCAACCCCATCCCCTTTCAACTTCCAGGCACAGAACTAGCCATGTTGCCAACCCTATAACCAGCACTGAAAGAAGCCAGCTAAACCTGAAACAAGAATAAGAAAAAGAAGAAGAGTATTAATACTACTGCACTGCAAATAATAAGATTAGTTGAAAAGACACATCACCTTCAATTTCATCGACTGCCATTTCCTCCTCCACCACAGATCTAGCTGGTGCTGGCGCTGGTGATTTGGACAGTGCAGGAAAGACATTGTAGGTCTGTGTACTCTCCTCATCACCCTCTGGTTCACTGTCCATCACAGTCTAAACAGAATCATGAATATTAATGCACAATATCATGAATATTCACATATCATGGGGATAAATTTCAATACGGAAAACAGCAGCAGTACAGAATTTTACACACTGAACAGGTCACAAAGCGATTAACTGCCAGACTGGCAAATCGGCAAAGTTTTATCATTTTTTTCTGGACATTTGGCATCTTCAGGATGCTTCATACTTTTACTGATCTGGATGAAAAAGCTTGGGACAGATTTTTAGTGCCTGGTCGAAAAGAAAGGAGTTTGGTTTTTTTTACCTAACTTGCCCAGATTTTGCAATTGAAGATGGTCAAAAATTTAAGGTTACTACGGTAGTTTGAATTTATCTTGACAACATACAACACCCATATTAGCCACTCTTGTATACATGGCTTACATCAGCTCCAAAGACATCAACATCTTCAGCAGGTTTGTCCACTTCTGCTTCCACTTCCATGGACCTGTCACTCGTTTCTCGTTTAGCTGCTTGACGTCTCGTCGAGCGATTCTGTGAGCAGGGGAGCGAACTTGAGGAAGATTCATTCCCCGACTCTTGTGCCTTCTCAGCAAGGAAATCTGCACTGCTGTAATGGGAGATGGGAGAAATGCATTTCAATGGCTGCAGTACTGAACATCAAATATAATTTCAGTCAGCAGTTACAACAACAAAAAAACCGGACATGTTGAGTGATGCTACCAGTCAGTGAAGAATTCATGACTAGAGTGTGTCTACATGTCCTGCCTAAATGCATGTTCATCTAAGCCACATAACCAGAGGAAAGGGACACGTTTCCAGCAGGATCATCTAACATAAAATATTTTATCCCTGTAGTATCCTGCAGGCTCAGTAAGGCTGAAAATTTAATACGGGCACTGCTGTTCTTTTCATAACCTTCTAAATCATTTATTCAGGGTCATCACCTTTCCTCTCCAGAAGCCAAGTGTGCAGTCTTTTTGATGTGCCTGGTGCCAAGCCGTGTTCGAGCAAACACACTGATTTCACTGGCACCTTCCTCCCTCTCCATCGACTGCTCTCCAGGATTCAAAAGACTTGTGTCTGGTCCTGTTAACAATTGGCAAACATGTTTTTGGTTGCAAACCAGACTCTTCATTTCTAACAGGCAATTGATGCTTTATTTACTTTCAAAGAAAGGGCTCTGACCCTAAATTGTTTTGTTGTCATTGTCAATTGCCTGCTCGTTCAATAACTGAATAATAATAAAACTTAATTGATCCATGCCACCAGCGACACAGCTGACTTTTCAAATGATTTTCCAAGTAGATGCAGTCCATCTGCAAGAAATGATTACAGTTACAGTGATGCACATTTCCCTACTTACTCTGTAGCCTGAAGGTGGTCTCTGATGCACTCTGTGACTCCGAATGTACCATGTCTATGGAGATAGGTGCCTTTGTTTTTCCTTCCACCCTGAAACCATTGCAGCCGAAAACTTACGCAACAGTTTTCATGGTTAGGACATCAAACAAAACTGCCTGGTAACAAAAATCAAAAAAGAAATAGAACCAAGACCATTTACACCATATCAAAGCACGTACATCTCAATGGAAATCATATACTGTCTGGTGTTCAAAGTATCAATTTTGTGAAATAAATTCAACCATTCATTATGTCAAAATGACAAACTAGTCAATGCGGCTTACAATAAAAGTAAAACACAAAGTAAGGCACGCCGCAGAACAGCTGAAAATAAAAATATATTCTTTAACATTGCAACATGACTGCGATGAAAGTGACTCTGTGGGCTCCAATGAAAGAGAAAGACGATGGTTTTAACTGAAATCATAATTCACCTGAGAGGCAAGTCTGCTGAACTTCCATCACCATGTGAGGACGAACTGTTGTCAGACTTTGACACCTCCTTCAATGTTCCATGCTCTACCGGTTGTGAAAGCTGCTGTCCGCCTTGTCGTGGGACAGACAGTTGTGAAAGCTGCTGTCCGCCTTGTCGTGGGACAGACAGTTTGAACTCATCTGTGAAGATCAAAGGCAGCTGTTAACTCACTGCCGACCTTGACTGCAGACCATGGAATTCCCCCATGACCCAGGCACTGTGTGCGTGCACAACCCTTGCCAACTGGGCGATTTTAGCAATTGTTTGATTTCTTTGAAACAGATGTGTGGTAGGCAACGCTATGTGAGGGCTCTGCACAAATGCTGGGTGCATGGTCATGAAAAAGTTTAAACAAACACGAAATCCATAGGTTTCTCCCTGTGGACTTTGGGTTTTCCTAAAGTTGCTCCTAGTTATACAACTCCATTAAAAATAGTGATCAGACGATGGACACCTTTACACTACAGACAGCTGCATCAGAGTCTGTACTGGATGTTTCCACAGAGCATTAACTGAGACAGACTGACTCTGAGTGGATATTTCATTCTCTACAAATGTGACCCGTTCTCACACAAGTCGAAAAATATCAATTTTGAGATATGTATATCACTGCAATCCACTGGTTATGCAGTTTAATTCAATATAAAAATGAAAGCTGTACTACTAAAATTGACAGAGATATCAGCAGTTGAAGTTGGCTACTCACAAGGCGGCCATACTGACCCCCGGCACTCTTTCGCCTGTAGCGGCGTTCGGCCTAGCGCGACATACGGTCCCTTTCGCGAGAACGGCTCACAAATACTATGTACGCTATTACATAGTCCAGCTGGCCACACAGAGCAGATTCTTGCTGTACTGATCAAATGAGTAATCTAAAAGTCAAACAGTATAGTGCAAAAACTACACCACCACTTTTTACACTGACAGTACTAGAGCACTTCCTTCTCCCTCCTGACCTGATGCTCGTGGTTGTGACTGTGAGGGTTGTGACGGAGTGAGATACAGATGAAGATCCTGAGACTGCCCAAAACCTTCCGCTCCTTAACGAACAAACCAAAAAAAAAACCCAACAAAAAACTCAGTACGTACCGACCACCAATACAACTTACGCGCCAAGCATGTTGTCAATGTGATAGATAGCTCAAGTTTTACTAGCTCATAAGTGTTCTGGTTTATGCTGTCTCAAGTAAGTAAAATGCATTACCAACCATCAAAATCATATTCAGTAAAGAAACTGCTCTAAAAAACAAAAACAAAAAATCCATCCATATAAAACACGCATCGGTATCTACCTTGAGACTGGGATGCTACAGCTGAAGCACCAAGCCGTTGACTTCCCTGGACATTCTGACGAAGAAATAATAGCACAATAATCAATAGAAAACTTGCGTATAGTCCAGCAGATGTGCAACTGAGAGTCTCACAAAGAAAACTAAGTCAACAAGGATTTGGTGGTACATACACGCATGTTGTGCCATTCACCAAGAAAACGATTTATCAGTGAATAAGATCTGTCCAAAACAGACATCGTTCACAACAGATGATTTCATGGTCTTGTCATCCTGAAAGATGGGCACCAAAGACAGACTATGCAGAAAAAAGCATGTTATAATAATTCTGCATCCTGACCAAACATAAGTAACACTAACAGTGACACCAACAACTACTCTCCACCAGTCACAGAACCTGGCCACAAAGGCTTGTGCTGAATAACGCCGATGACCACACACACTGACCTGTACCTTGAGCTGAGAGATGAGAGGTTGTGACTGTGAGTTGCTGGTGGACTCGGTGAGTCGCAGATTAAGTGACTGACTCTGCTGCCACATCTCCCCGGCCAAGGTCGGGCCCTGAAGCCGACCTATAGGGCTCTCCTGCAAGTACCAACACATACACTGACACCACCAGGTTTAAAATTGGGCCTTCAATACAATGATGATGGTTATGTGATTTGTTTATATTTGTGTGTGTGTGTGTGTGTGTGTGTGTGTGTGTGTGTGTGTGTGCGTGCGTGTGTGTGTGCTTGTGTGTATGCACACAAATATCAATGTACACACAAATTTCATAAAATCGGGCCTTTCATACCATGATGATGGTTTTATGTCAGTTTTTAATCAGTCGAGAGATGTAAGAATGATGATAATAATAATAACATTCTTATACAGCGCAGTATCCCCACAAGGTGAGCTAAGGCACTTCACAAATACAGTCTAAACTCAACTAATAACAGTATGCAACACCTACTGACACAAGACAGATACACACGCGCGCGCGCACACGCACACACATACACACACACACACCACACACACACACACACGGCAGATGTGGGATACAGGGGAGGATACAATAAAAATTTTAGTGGAAAGCTAAACAAATCACACAAACATGCTAGATCCTACATGTGTAACTCACAATGGGTGACTGGGACTTCTCCTGGCTTTCCTCCATCAGGAGACTTGGACTAGCTGATGGCTGGGGAGGACGGCGCTGAAAACACAGGACAAAAAAAAAAAAAAACATTTCCTGTAAGTAAACGTCACTTGCCAGCTTACCACCTAAAAAGAAATTTGGGACACTTCACATTTCCCCCGGTTGTTGCGCCTGCCAATAAGCAGTAAAAATCCATTTACAGTCATCATTTAAATTAATTTAGAAGATCTCTGACAGTACCATTTTTAGAAACCTATAAGTCATACGTAACATACCCGATGGTGGCCACTATCCAGTGTACAGGTCCCAACTGGGTTGAACAGCATTTCATCTCCTGAAAGTCAAACAGGCAAAAATAATTATAACACGCCACGAAGCTGGAAGATACAAGGACAAAAATTAGAAACTCAAAAGAGGAACTTGTGCAGAGGTCATAATTAGTATCACACACTTTTCCCGCCCCACAAAGTGCAAAGACTCTTAACGAGTTCAAGTTACTCTGAAATGCACTTTTTGCAATTACGAAGCAAAATGTATGAGCCGGCTAAGCCGGTCCAGAGGCAAAGGGCAGCGATCGTCAAATGTGTCAGGACCATGGTAGCCATTTGGGCTACCGCCCTGAACAAAACTGGTAGCCCGAAAAAAAAATTTTGGAAGCTGGAGTTCTGATTCATCTCAGAATTCCTGCTTGCTATTCGGGCTACCGCTACCGGAGCTTTCACTCGCCCGACGGTAAATTTGGTAGCAAAAGCGAGCGGGCTAGCGCATTTGACGATCGCTGAAAGGGTGAACATCGTTCAAGCTCGCTTGCAGAGCTGCGTGGGGGCACGTCTTGCCGGTAGGCAAGCCAGGTGGGAAACTGGCGATTGGGGGTTGGGTCAGGTGACTTGGACGTCACGTGCCAGGCTAACTCACTGGGGCAAAAGAGTCAGTAGAGGGTTATCCCTCTTGCTGCCAAGTACGCTAACACTTCTGACTGAAGTCGTGGGAGTATAGGGGGAATCTCCTGTAGTATCATGTCATCTGGTATATATCCGTAGGAGAAACACAAAAACTGACTACACCAATACCACTTTCACAGTACCTGTTACCCAGTACACTCTGAAGGAACAGCAGGGCTGAGATTTAGCAAGCCCGACTAAGGAGCTAGTTGGGCTCCCAACCAGAGAAGTTGAAGGAGCCCGACAATTTTTCACGGAGCCCGACTCTTTGATGAAAAATTTTGCTGTATCTGCACTATTTTTAGACCAGTCTGCGCGATTGTGAAATGAGAGCTCTGGACGCTGAGGCGGTCAGCGGGTTCAGCAACAGCATACATGTGTATTGCCGCGCATTACCAGTCCAGTGCAGGTGTGTCAGTAAGTGGAATCTATCGATCAGGCCAGGAAATATCAAGGCGCCAGCTGGGCGATTGAAACTGTGATCCGAGGGAGCCCGACGTGATTTTTAGGCGCCTCAGGCGCCTGCTAAAGCTCAGCCCTGGAAGAGTTTAAAATCAAAAAGTCACTGCTTAATCCATCTTATTAGTTTCACACTCACAGTAGTACACTCCAAAGGAACAGTAAGAAATTGAAAAGTCACTTCTTAATCCTCTTACCAGTTTCAGCAGGGGTCATCGTGGGAGAGTTAGGAATGATGAGTGGAACATCACCATAAGCATCAGGGGATGGACAGATGTGGTCCCTACAAAAATCAACAAATTTATATCAATGACAAAAATAAATCCTCGAACAGTTAATGCAAGATGCCTGTGAATTACTAAAAACAAAAACTGCAACAACTTGAATTAATTTAAACTGCAAACTTGTTACACTATGTTCTAACAGAACCTGCACTGAAGATAAAGGTTGTGCACAGGTGAATGTGCCGAACAACCTCAGTCACACAATGTCGAACAGCTTTCTTAATCTTGCCCTATTTCCACAGCAAAACCAGAATAAACTCCAATAAAAATTAAAAACTACATCTTCTCAAGTATAAGGCTGTCTTTGGGGCCAATCGCACGAAACCATTTCATTTGGATTCTCTCTTTTTTCATCCCCCCCCCCCCTTTTTTTTTAAAACTGTTTACTTTGTCTCTGGGATCTACTAGCCTGTATGCAGAAGTAGATCATATGAAAGGACGGGTGAACTTTAATCATCATACTCACTCTTCTTCGACTGTCTCCTGCACCAGCATAGGTTCTGCTGAGAGTTGCAGACTGGGTACAGTACGTGATGGCGTGGAACGCACAGTGACTTCTTCCTCTTCTGAAACATATCACGTGACAAAGAAATAACTTGTCTGTGTACAGGCATGTGGACTATTTTCTGATTGTGTTCGCAAATCTAGATTTATCTAGCAAGTGAGCCTAGATTATACTGCTAGACAGGAGATTCTTGGTCTCAGGACAGAGAAATGGTTCAGTTATCTCTCCACCGACTAACGTACATGAACCTACGTACACATATATACAGTCAAACCTGTGTAAGGCGGTCACCCAAGGGACTGGACCAAACTGACCGCCTTAGACATGTGGCCGGGTTGTCCAGGAAGGCATGTCAACAGCTAGCATGTCACCCAATGAATACTCTAGCGGTGCACGTGTTACGAGCTGACAACAGGGAAAACGCTCGGGGATCCTCTGGGGTGACCAAGTTAGACAGTGGCATGGCTTATACAGGTGACCGCCATGGCAGGTTCGACTGTATATATATATGATGCTGTGCCAAAAGTTCACACCCAAAAGTGGACCAGCTACACAAAAATCAGATCTTGGTTTTCAGTTAAACTTTTTCATGATTTTATGAAGGCTTCTTTCCTCTACTGAAATATATATCTCAAAAGATAGTTGAAGTTGTGGTGTTTGCAAAAATCATGTTTTAATGAAGTGCACACTGTGTGTCACGTGTTGCATGGGACAAAGTATATTTATGTATACCTCTAAAATAAATTCATTGACAAACAAAATTCTGCATGGAAATGTAATGGAACCTGGGTAAGAAAGATAGAAATGGGTTTGGAAGCTTTGAATACTGTTTCATGTGCAATTACAAATGACACATTTTGTCTTGTGTGATGAGCGACATTTCCGTGGACTGAACTTTCTCTCTTAAAGCCGGAGAACTAGCGGGTAGTACTTGGGGGGTGTTGTTATGCTATGTTTAGTTGCAGTATTTGTATGTAAACACAGTTACAAGTCAGTGAGAAGCCATATTTCCATAGACCAGCATACTAATGTGTGGCATGTCGCAAGTCATGTCCAGGACAAATTACTAGGGAGAGCTGTTCTTTTTCGGAAACAACACTGCTAACAAACACATTTGTACAACACGTAAGAAAAGAAACCACAACTATAGTTCTCACTTCCAAACATTTGTCTTTATCTCAGTAATATCACAGTTAATATCACAGAAATTAGCGGCAGACGCTGTACAGCTGCATGTGCTGTGTCGACAGTGTTTCTTGCAAACACAGCTCTGGCAATTCGTAGGAAAAATGCCACTGGCTCCCATCACTCTTCTGGCCTGGATGATCAGAACCAGAAATGTCCTTGCCTCATCCAAAAGATCACAAGGCCCATCTCATTTTCGGGGCAAATGGAGGCGACCTGAAAATAAAATTTCATACAATATATGTGCACATGTGACAAACCAAAAACTGAGGCAAGTGACTGCCTAAAAGGATAATTAATGACATTTGTTTTAAGTTAACAAACTATATTTTTACCAGCAAACATTTATATCCAGACTGGGCATTGCTTTTTCTTTTTTTTATATCAACTGTCGCTTCTTTGCTCAAACGTACACGAAGACCTGAAATTTACCACCAGATAAACTTAAGATAAAGAATAGCTACTTTGGACTGGGAATCTCATACTCAGTTTTTTCACTCCACATTCCTTACATTTCATAATAAACAGAATAGGTTTATAAGCCAGTTTGGTTTTGACATGCTTCTGCTTTGTCTTTGGTGTTACTGGTGCAACACAGGCCGTGAAAAACCAATTCAAACTCAAAGAGAAAGAATGGGAGCGCTGTCCCCAGAACAATATTTCAGTCATTCTTTAATACCTCTGGTCAAGTTACAGCAAGTTACAGAAGTGGGATTTTGAATATTCAAAAGAATTCTCACTACCATGTACCTCACCACGTTGGACCAAGCTAACCATACTTCTACAGTGTCCCTAGTAGAAATGGTGATGTGCAACACAAAGAAAGACACTACGAAGAAAAAGAATCGGAGTGTTGTTCCTGAAACAATGTTTGTTACTCTTTTGTACCTCTGATCAAAGCACAGCAAGTTCGAGTGAAGTGGGATTTTGACTGTCAGAAGAAATTCTAACCACCATGTGCCTCGTCACGCTGGACCAAGTATCTACAATGTCCCTCGGAAACTTTTTTCCGCGAATAACTGCTCAGAGCTTGAAAATCGAAAGTACGGGCAAACAAATAATATTACTTTCACTCATTGTATTTGGAAACTGCAAAAGACGCCCATTATTACGATACGTTCGTGCGTAAAACTACTCGATTATGCTGTTGCTCGTCATGCTTGAGTCACTTGTCACATCTCTCACCCGTTCAAAATTGGGGGACAAAAAATCGAAACTTACCTTCACGCGCAGACGACGCCATCTTTGTTGTCACCATGCGGTCTCGTTTTGTAAACGATACCTCGGTCTTTAAAAAATCGGCCATAAACAGAGTATTTCATTTGTAGAGTCCTCACTTTTTAAAAATGCACGCTTGTCACAATGGGACAAAAGAAAACCGCGTGTGCTTTGTATTCGCTCTACTGGCTTCAAATGCTGGCAAAGTGGACCTCGCTAGCCTCCATCTCAAATCTGATGTCCAAAACGAGGCTGCCACCATAAATAGTATGCAAATGAGGGTCTCGCGAAGTCTCGGTGACGCGAGAATGTGATTACCCGGGCAAGACAAAATCTGTGACGAGCGGCAAGCGGAACTTCGCGGGGACTTTTTTCTCGTACAAACGCGAAAACACGCATCATAATATACCGAAAAACACAGATTTGTTTGTGTTTAATGCAAACACAAAGCCTAGTTGGCGTGGTTTTATGCATTGGAAGGAGTGAGATGAAATCCTATGGTCGCCCTTGTCAAGTCACCATTTTGACCCCGATTTTTAGGCCCCCAAAACTGTTTCTATGGCAAAATAACATAACTTCTGTTGGTTCAAACAAGACCAATTTATCTCAGCTATTTCCTTAGCCAGATATCTTTATAAGAAACCCAAAATTATGTTGAAATGTGCAGAAAAATAGGTTTAATGACATTTCAAATGTACACAGTGTACCGCTGATGAACTTTTGGCACAGCATCATATATATATATATGCCCCAAACACCCAGCACAACAACAAGCCACAGAGACACAGTGGGTAAACATTTATCAGAGCTCAATTCATGTACAGTATTACCATCTTTTCCTTTAAACATGTCCTCTTGTGACAAAACATACTGATCGGATTCCTTGCTCCTTGCTCCTGCAGAACAAAAATGAATCCCGATGTCAAACACAATAATTTCATTGTTTCACATGAAAGTTATCAATTTTGTTTTAGTTGTACATCCAATGACATGTTTTACTGTACCATCTAACAGATGAACTGCAATCCAGCATCACGCCAGTGTAAGTGTGTGTGTGTGTGTGTGTGTGTGTGTGTGTGCGTGTGTGTTGAGCTTTGCGGGGGGGTAAAGTAAATATATGGATCGAGTGTATTTCATGTGCATCATCTGCCCCAAAACACATCCTGTGAGTGTCTAATATGTGATCAGAAGACAGGTAGCGGTAATCTGTAAGTTGGTGACTTGGTCCCTCCAGCTACAAGTTCAAACTCTAAACCTAGCATGGGCAGTGACAAGAGATGATACATGTACTTACCAACATCTTTCTCTATAACTGTAACATCCGCATCATTACTGCTGGCAGAGCCACTCTGCGTCACCAGTTTCTGGTTGTCCTCACTGTTTTGAAAGAAAAGAAAAAGAGTTTTTGGTTGTTGATTAGTTTTTTATAGCACATCAGTGTTGTGTCATCACAACTGACACATCCCACCAACAAAACTTTCATCAGTCACCAGCACAGACGTATAGAGATAGACGCGCCGCGGTGCCGGAAAAGTGACGCCGCCGCGCGCCATGTTGCTAGTACCTGGAAGTGCCAGCTGTTTACATAGCACGCATAGCATTGGCCAGACGCTATCAGCTGTTTACATAGCGCGCATAGCATTGGTCCGCTTTATCATACGTCACATTTCTGATGACGTCTTTCTAATGAACTTTGTATTTCGAACGAGGCGTCCTATACACAGAGCCTCTGAGTTCTGGTATCAGCAAGATGGCCGCCGCGTAGCGACACTCGCGAGCAGCGGTGGCAGCGTGCGGCGGTGCATCTAGATCTATGCCTCTGTGGTCACCAGCCAGACCCAGTGAAGACATTTCAACTTGTCCACTGAAATCTTAAATTTAGCCAGCTTCAGGGATAGGAAAAGATGCATTTGCTCAAACCTCCACAGACTTAAACAATGAATGAGTATCACACTTATAGTAAAGCCTCTCTGCCTTGTTGTGTTTATCTCATTCACCTGACTGATTCTTCCACCGTGTGTACATCATCTGATGTTGTGTCAGTCCTCTGCTTGCTCTCCACTTCACTGTCCATCACCAAAATTCCTGATCAACAAACACAAAACTGAGTATGACTACACCACATGGTGTGGTATGGTAGACTTCTCCTCGGCGCACGTATCCATCTCTACTGAGATGCTCACGGCTTCGCAGGGCTGGAGGACGAAGCAGTGAAAGCATGCTGACGCTAAGTGCTACTTTATGTGCAAACCTCCACCCTGCTATTCACTCTGGTGCGTGTGACAGTATTTCTGTTTTACCACGCCACAGCCTATTCTTCTTCGAAAGATGAACGTGGGATTTTTAGCGTGCACACTTGATATTTGTGCGTGCGTCTGTACATGAAGGTGAGACAGGCACCGTACACAAGTCTGCACATGGATTTGACTCGATATGGTATGGAAAACTCCAACCATATTCCTGCCCACAGGGGACTCGAACCCGGCAGCTCAGGATCCGAAGTCAGATGCCTTAAACACTAGAGCAAATCCCATAAATGTAACACAGATAAAACCCAAGACAAAAGACACATGTACACGTATCAATTTTCACAAAGTGCAGAGAACTGCTTGCTCACTACCAAACCTTCGAACAGGCATGAGTTTTCCCGCTCCTCAAAAAAAAAAAAAAAGAGGAAAAAAGTAAAAAAAAGTATGCGTTTTGAAGAAAAAGAGGAAACAGCGGCAAGGTCAAGCGCTCAACAGCTGTACAGCAGAAAAACAAAAAACGGCCAAAACTGGCCTAGAGGTAGCGGAATTCAGCCGAACGGCATGTGACAGCTAATTCACTGCAGGAGGACGAAAGCTAAAGCCGAACTCACGGCTATCCCACAGCAAGAACAAATGAATGTTTACCCTTCTCAACGTCATCTCCATCTTCATGCTGCTTCCCATGTGGATCCATGACCAACTCAATTACTTCCGAGTCTTTACTCGTTTCTTCTGGCTGAAAGACAAAAGAGCACAAACGTCAGCTGATCATAAACAGGGGTTATAAAAGCTGAAAAATCTTGCTAGTCCTTCAGGCTAGCAAGATTTAAAACCAACTAGCCCGAAACCATTTCCACTAGCCCAAGCTCGTGCTAAAAATAGTTACTCTCACCCCAGCGTCACAACAGAAACTGAGAGAGAGAGAGAGAGGCTCGCTGACAGTACCTTGTGCATTCAGCTCTGTGAAAATAGAGCAAGCTTTGCCTCGTAATCTCAACTGGTCCGGTGGGCCAGTGGTAAAACAATTTAACTAGTCCGACGGTATTTTCACTAGTCTGTGGGCTGTCGGACGAGTCTTTTCATAATCCCTGATAAACATAATGTGCAACACAAATGTACAATTTACACTGCTAAGGCACAGGGCATTATACTTCCTTAATATTTCAAGTGTTGCTGCGCATCTAAAGGACTTGTGGTCCTTGAGTGCAGACAACACTTTCTAGCATACCTATATATAGAACAATGTAGTAATGTACTAAACATCAATTTGTGTTGTCAGGTTCAATGTTTATAATCTTTCGTAAAATCCCATTCACATTATAGCAGACAGAAATTTGTGGTTTACAAGCAGTTTTGTGTGAGAAACCTTAGGGTGAAGTCCAGGCAATTGTCTCAAAGTAGAAGTGTTGAAATCAGGGCAGCTATCAGTCCAGGCGTCCTCCGACTGTGAGGAAGGTACAGTTACAATAAACTGATGTTCACTTGCGCCAGTTGGATTTGTTGATTGCGACCACTCCTCATTCAAATTGTCCATGAGAAAGACAATTCTTTCCTGCAATGACCAAGAATGACACCTTGACTTTGCCGTCTCTAGTTTAAGGAGAAATCTGGCATCTGCCTTGTGAGTAAACAAAATACTGCTGTAAAAAATATGTACACCAATTGATACATGTACACATGGATACATGTGTGTATCTCGAGTGCATGTATTATTGTATAGGTTTAAAGTCACAGTATGCTAACATTAAACACTAGAATTAAACTGTGGGTCACTGCTAACTCAATGCTTTGTCTAGGTAGCTAAGTTGCAAAATGTCCAATTAGCCAAATGGATCTGTCCTGCACTGTGACCGTGAATATAAACAAAGATTTATGTTAAAGTACTTAAACGCTGTGGAGTTGAGTGACACCTTCTGTAGACCAGTGTTTTCACATTATTATTATTGTAATGGGACTGCCAGTCCACACCCAGGCTAAAAAGCGTCATAACCATGCTCGGGAGAATCCACACTAGTGAAATCTACAAACCACCCATCTGATGTACACAATGTATTCAATAACTCTTTTCAACTCTTTCCCTTCGTGTCCCCTTATGTTTACACGAGTAACTAAGTGTCGCTTCTTTGATCAGAATTGGAGGAAAAAAGTTGTATCGCTTCAAATAATCGAAGCGGATGCATGCGCATAGGAGTGTATTTTCTTAACTTTTCTTTATCGTGCACACTCAAAAGCAAAATAATATCGAAAAACGCTTAACGTCACCTAAAACTCTAGAACACCCCCATTCGCTTTCTTGCTGGTACAATTCCCGCCATCTTGTACTCTCGTACTCTCTGCTTTGCCTGTTGAAGAAAAGAAGATGCGTAGATACAAACTGTTATTTACAGCTTTATACAGTTAAATATGATATTAAATTAAATAAACAATGCAAAATATGTAACATTGTACATAATAATGGGTGCTGTAGACTAAGGAGTTGAGGAGCTTTCATTTGGGTGCTTAGAGTATATTTGATATTTCCGTTTCCGGCCTCTTTCCCAAAACAGCAGCAGTTTGCGGCTGCCAAAATGAAGGTAGAGTTTATTTTCCTAATATCTCGTATTTCCGTGTATGTTTCATTAAAATAATAATCTTAAATAAATCTTGAATAGTTGGTCGCTCTATTAAGCACCGATTTGCCGATAAATGTGCGCGGGGAGTAGGTGGATGCGGCGGATTTCTGATCGTCATGTCCACTAACAGCATGTCTTAGTTGGTTTGGGGTAGGTTTGTGTTCTGTGCAAGGAGAAATTTCGGTAGTTTGTTTTCTGATTTGCACATTTATTCGTATTACAGCTCAACATAGCATTCCCTGCAACTGGCTGCCAGAAGCTGGTAGAAATCGACGATGAGCGCAAGATCAGACCCTTCTATGAAAAGCGAATGTCGGCAGAGGTTCCGGCAGATTCTCTCGGCGACGAATGGAAGGTAAGTCATTGTGACTGATACATGTATGTGTTTGATACCTGTTGATCAGTCTGGATTTATACAATTACGGTTGAAATACGGTTAAAATTAACTTTGACTCGGCCATTTCAATAACCGATTTCGGCGACGACTACTTTTCTCTGTACCATCCGGTGTCCGATCGCTGGTAGTCAAGCGCAAGTTCCATTCCAGTAATTTTCATACATGTGCAAACTGAAGTATTGTTGCCAGTCACATCTGCGTGTGCAAGAGTATGGGCCTCTTTCATACAAATGCATTAGATTCATTCAGTCAGTCAGTGCCTGTTCAGTGTTGTTGAACTTGAGGGAAGAGGTGATTGCTAAATGTTCGTATTTATTTTAAGGAGTGTAAAAACGCACACACTTGTAATGTGTACATGTGCATGCACTTTATCAGATTGATGGTTGATACGAGTCCAGACCTGCCTACACTACGCATTGACCATAGAAAACTAAGTAATTTTTGGCTCCCTTGTGTAACAATGGGAGTCTATGTATTAACCCTCCGTCGTCTGTCTGTCTGTCTGTCTGTCTGTGTGTGTGTGTGTGTGTCCAGAAAACTTTAACGTTGTCATTTTCTCAGAATCTACAAACAGTAGAGGCACCAAACTTGGCATGCTGATAGACTAGCACAAGACCTTTCAAAACATATCATTTTGAATGACCTTGACCCAAGGTCAAGGTCACTAAAGCTCTCTGTTTGAAAATTTTACATTGGCATTTTCTCGTAATCTACAAATGCCAGAGGTTTTAAACTTTGCATGATGATAGACATTGATAAGAACTTTACAGATATACATGTAGTCAGTGACCTTCTGTCAAGGTCAAGGCCGTACAAGATAGTTTTGTGAAACCTTAACATTGGCATTTTCTCAGAAACAATGAACAGCAGAGGTGCCAAACCTGGCATGCTGATAGACAGTGATAAGACCTATGCACACATACCATCTTAAATGACCTTGACTGAAGGTCAAGGTCATTGAAACAGTTCGGAAATTTTACATTTGCATTTTATCACTATCCAGAAGAATCAGAAGCATCAAACTATGTGCGATGATTGACATTGGCAGCACCTTTACAGACATACCTGTGTTCAGTGACTTTTAGTCAAGGTCAAGGTCATGCAAGTGGTTTTTTTGGCTCCCTTGTGTAACAATGGGAGTCTATGTATTAACCCTCCGTCGTCTGTCTGTCTGTCTGTCTGTGTGTGTGTGTGTGTGTGTGTCCAGAAAACTTTAACGTTGTCATTTTCTCAGAATCTACAAACAGTAGAGGCACCAAACTTGGCATGCTGATAGACTAGCACAAGACCTTTCAAAACATATCATTTTGAATGACCTTGACCCAAGGTCAAGGTCACTAAAGCTCTCTGTTTGAAAATTTTACATTGGCATTTTCTCGTAATCTACAAATGCCAGAGGTTTTAAACTTTGCATGATGATAGACATTGATAAGAACTTTACAGATATACATGTAGTCAGTGACCTTCTGTCAAGGTCAAGGCCGTACAAGATAGTTTTGTGAAACCTTAACATTGGCATTTTCTCAGAAACAATGAACAGCAGAGGTGCCAAACCTGGCATGCTGATAGACAGTGATAAGACCTATGCACACATACCATCTTAAATGACCTTGACTGAAGGTCAAGGTCATTGAAACAGTTCGGAAATTTTACATTTGCATTTTATCAGTATCTAGAAGAATCAGAAGCATCAAACTATGTGCGATGATTGACATTGGCAGCACCTTTACAGACATACCTGTGTTCAGTGACTTTTAGTCAAGGTCAAGGTCATGCAAGTGGGTTTTTTTTTTTTTTTTTTGGAAACTTTAACCTTGGCATTTTCTTCAAAACAACAAACAGTAGAGGCACCAAATGAGGCGTGATGATAGACAGCAATGAGACCTACCTTTCTGAATGACCTTGACTGAAGGTCAAGGTCATTAAAGCTGTCTGTTGTGAATTTTAACATTACTGTTTTTGGAGGAACTACAAATGCTAGAGGCATCAAGCTTGGCATGATGATAGACATTGATGAGATCTCTTTTGAATGACTTTGACCAAAGGTCAAGGCTGTACAAACTGTTTTGGGGAAAATTGTAATATTGCCAGGAACTCAGAGCGCCAGACACATCACTTAGCATGATACTGGATAGTGATAAGAGCTCTACAAACATACTTTTGTGAATGACCTTGACCTGTGTCACAAGGGAGCCAATGGAGGCTTCTGCCTCTCTAGTTTTTTTTTTTTTGGAAACTTTAACCTTGGCATTTTCTTCAAAACAACAAACAGTAGAGGCACCAAATGAGGCGTGATGATAGACAGCAATGAGACCTACCTTTCTGAATGACCTTGACTGAAGGTCAAGGTCATTAAAGCTGTCTGTTGTGAATTTTAACATTACTGTTTTTGGAGGAACTACAAATGCTAGAGGCATCAAGCTTGGCATGATGATAGACATTGATGAGATCTCTTTTGAATGACTTTGACCAAAGGTCAAGGCTGTACAAACTGTTTTGGGGAAAATTGTAATATTGCCAGGAACTCAGAGCGCCAGACACATCACTTAGCATGATACTGGATAGTGATAAGAGCTCTACAAACATACTTTTGTGAATGACCTTGACCTGTGTCACAAGGGAGCCATGGAGGCTTCTGCCTCTCTAGTTTGCTTACTACGCAACTACACATGTAATTGCCCCACTACACAATTTTTTTTCCTAAATCTACATAATTTAGCGGTTAGCGTTTCTTCAAATCCGATCTGAACTTTTGCTGGCGCGATCCAGCTTTGTGAACGAGCCTCATTCAAAGTTTAACAAAGTACAGTATAAACACCCGGTAGAAAGAAATTTGGCTGGAAAAAAAAATACTGAGATACTATGGTAGTACACTGTAACCAGTCGAATCAAACAAGCCAAAGAATAGACTAGTTGATTTGTATCTTAAGCAACAAGCTGGCACATTTCGGTTGGGTTACGTTAGGACTACTCATTTGGCCAGGAAACTACTCGTTTGGTTTTTGGCACTATTCATGTCATGTTTGGTGGGTAGGCAGGTCTGTATGAGTACTATGACTGATACGATAGTCACACTTGATGCTGCGTTTTTGGTAACACAAAAATAAATGCTGCGATGCTCGTTTAGTAGAAGAATAAAAAGCAGAGGCTGTTTTGGTTGCCCAGGTTATGCCCTTTGGAGCCAAACGCAAGTTCTTTTCATTGGCATGTACAAAATTGATGTTTTAACATAAAAGCGGCTCAGATTTCCATTGCTGGTGAATAATCAGCTAGCAACAGTTGATGTTAAGTGCAGTTACTGCAACCCTCAGATTTGTTTCAGGGCTACGTGTTCCGCATCACAGGAGGCAACGACAAACAGGGCTTCCCTATGAAACAGGGCGTGCTGACCAATGGTCGTGTGCGACTGTTGCTGAGCAAGGGACACAGCTGCTTCCGTCCCCGACGAAACGGTGAACGCAGAAGGAAAAGCGTTCACGGCTGCATTGTGGACAGCAACCTGTCAGTGCTCTCCCTTGTCATCATCAAGAAGGGTGTGTAGTAGTGTTTTGTTGCAATCTGTATTGAAAGTTTTTGAAGTTATTTGACTTGCATTATTTTTCATTAGCAAATGTTCCTAGACCCCTGAACAGCTCTGTGAGTGTGCAGATAGTAGCATTTCAGTGATTCGACTGTTAGTGTTCTCTCTCTCTCTCTCTCAAATATATTACAGTCAAACCTGTGTAAGGCGGTCACCCAAGGGACTGGGTCAAACTGACCACCTTAGACAGGTGGCCGGGTTATCCAGGGTGTCATGTCAACAGCTAGTGTGTCAGGGGATCCTCTGGGGTGACCAGGTTAGACAGTGGTTTGGCTTATACAGGTGACCGCCTTGGCAGGTTCGACTGTAATACTTAATTGGCAGTACCTTTTTCTTTTTTTTTGGTTGTTGTCACTGTTGTTTTACTAAACTGACAACACACATTCCGTCAAGAGTTTATCTGATCTCTCGCCACATTCTTTGGTTCGTTGTTTTATTTTCACCTTATTGTCTTTCTGTACATATTATTTGTTACTGTTGCTTGATGTACATAACTGCAACATCACACACACACACACACACCCCTTTCTTTCGATATGTCTACGGTGTGTGTGCACGCACTTTATTTAGTTTAACTTACTTAGTTGTAGCCTAGCAAGGACAAGATGTAAGACAGGTCTGCACACCTAATCTTTTATCCTTGTAAAATCATTTCGTTCGTTCGTTCTCTCTGAGGACATCTCTCTTATGTTTCTGAGGAAGTTTTACACACTGCTTATTACACTGCCTCTTTTTTCCTTCCTTTTTTTTTTCTTTCTTTTTTTTTTTTCAGCACTTTCCTCATTAGAGGCCTGGTAGACCAGGTAAAGGCAGGCTGTAAACAGCCTTTAGTTTTATTCCACCCAAAACTTCTTGATTCTAAATCTAATCATTTACTGTTTGCGCAGGTGAGAATGAGATCGCTGGTCTGACAGACACCACAGTGCCTCGCCGCCTGGGACCCAAGCGTGCTTCTAAGATCCGCCGCCTGTTCAACCTGTCGAAGGAGGATGATGTACGTCAGTACGTTGTCAGGCGTCCTCTCCCTGAGAAGGAAGGTAAGACACAAGCTTGGTGTAATGTGTTTTGGGGGGGGAGGGGGGGTGTTGTTTTGTTGTTATTGTGTTTTCCCCAGCAGCCTTTTCATTAAAGGGCCAGAAGTAATTGGATATGTTGTACGGGGTTAAAACTTCCTCACTTTGGCAGCATGTTATTCGTGGAAATATGGTTTTATGCTATAGGCACCAGATTTGAGGTCTGCTCTTGCATTTTAACCCTGATCTTGCTGAATCAAGGTAGTCCAGAATACTCTGGGCTCAGCACCATCAGGGTTAAAAGCTACGCTTTGTTCTACCCACCAGGGATTGAAATGGCATTGAAATGGCATTGGCACAGCAGTAACTCTGTCGCCATTTGTTTCTAACTCTCAGCCATGTCTCTGTTTTGTATCTCGAAAGAAGGGTTTTTGTGTTTTTCATCTCCCCGTTCATTTCCTTCCTTGGATATATTTACAGTGTGTGTGTGTGTGTGTTGTAGCCTAGCAGGAACAAGATGTAAGACAGGCTTGCATGCCTAATCTTTTCTCCTTGTAAAATAAAGTTTCGTTTCGTACTGTAAGTACTGGTACAGACTGGGAGAAAGAAGGATAGTATGATTACAGGCTATTAATTACCAGTACTTTCTGTAAGTCATGCTTACTTCGGCTGTGTTTTCAGGTTTAATTTTGCGTTATTTTTTCCAGTTGTTGCATTGGTTGCTTTGTAACGCTTTATTTACTTTCTGTCCTGTCAGGCAAGAAGGCTCGTTCCAAGGCACCCAAGATCCAGCGTCTGGTAACACCCGTGGTGCTTCAACGGAAGCGTGCCCGTCTTGCAATCAAGCGCAAGCGAGCTGAGAAGAAGCGTGATGATGCAGCCGAGTATGCCAAGCTCCTGGCCATGCGTCTGAAGGAGGCCAAGGAACGCAAGCTTGAGCGAAGACGCAGTTCCTCTCGCAGCAAGGGCGACTCCATGCGGGAGTCTACCTCCAAGAAGTAAAAATGTGCTGTGGTATACAAGGACAATAAAAAGTGACTGGGACATTAAAAGTTCGTTTCAATGTGTTGTTTGTTCGTACATGTACTGTCTGAATGTTGTGGTTGGTGCAGGCATGATCATGTGCTGTGCAGATAAATCCAGTCTCGGTGAAGAGTAGGATGGGTGTGGAGCTTGCAAGACGTCCGTGTTCCCGATTATGCACACCTGTGTCCGTATCTGTGACCGTCCACGAGAACACCTGGCTTAAGATGCACACTGCTGTTCCAAGCTAGAGGCTAACAAAGGTCAGCAGGTGCTATCTGGTCGATATTGAGACTTTGCCAGAATCGGATAGTTCTGCCCTTAAATTATGTCAAATTTAAAAGGATTTTTTTTTGCACTGCAAAGAGCAAGACTGTTTAATGTGGCTCCAAAAACAAAAAATTGAAAATTTTGCACTTGAGTCGGGTTTTCTCATGAAAGGCCACATTTGCTTGCACAAAACTCATAAATTGACGCACAAATTCAAGAACAGTGTATCACATGGGATGGATGTTTTTCGTCTCACCGTGACAACGCCGTTTCCAACACTCCCCTGCAAACTAAAAAAAAAAACACCTGTAACTGGCAGCAGACATTTCTGCCGAGTCACTGTGCTTAAATGATAAAATCTGACTGGCTTAACTGTCCTTAAGCACTCTGGAACACCTGTCCAGTCATAATGCTCTGGTAAGTGTGCAGGTTCTTTGCCTTGCCAGTTTGCCGTGGTTGACACACTACAATTCACATTCTCTCTCCTACATGACCGATACTTTTGTAAACAACAAATAGTATCAGCTTTTAGACTTTAATTTATACCAAAAGATCATGGACCCTCGAAATTCACAAAAAGTCACTCAAAAATATGGACAGAGGGTCCCAAAGGCCCTTGAATTTTCAAATCACAGAGCACACCAGTTCAACTGTGTTGCTGTGTGGTAAGTGAAGCTGTATGCACGGGATGGTAGCGGACTGGATCAGTCCAATTTCATTGAGCACCTACTTTTTTTGCCATACACACTATCACATGCATTCCACAAGCTCCCTCAATCAAACACACACAGAGAAAGATTTTGGAAGGCCAATATCCAGCTCCATAAGCATTTTCTTTTCAACAAAATAAATCTTCATCACATTTTCAAACAAAGGTCAATGCCTATACGAAAGAAAAGTTTGTAGTTTGTAATGATACACGACACCATGAGGAAATGGCCAACAAATTTACATTGATGCATGTAATTTGCATTTCAAGTCAAGCCAAACAAGCAAGCACCAATACCATGTTAACCTGTCTACCTAATTATCCATGTGTACCCTTCCTCTTAAAACCATAATCTGTAGGCTATGCATAATTATATGTATGTACAGTAAACTGGAATAGCAGGGCCAGCTTCATGAAAGATTGATTTCAGTAAGCTTTGTTTAGTGAAGGTCATCGTCATTAGCAACAGGTGGGAAAGTCATGACCACCGACACTAGTAATTTCATACACCTGACGTTTTAGTAGATCTGTTACATTCAGATCTCATAGAGCAAGTGAAGGTTTGACTCAACTAAGGCAATCAACAAAGATATGTACATCTTAGCTTATGGTGAAAGATACACAAACATTAGATGGTATGTGTAAACCAGCCAAAAAATGGAAACAAAGCAATACACTGAAGCACAAATCAAACGCACACATGTACTATATTGGAATCGGTTTAATCCCACAGACACCGTCAATTTGCATAGCTTTTTAGCTACATGCGGAATTAGGTATTAATAGTTCAATACTGTTCAAGCACATATATATGCACAGAAAACGCATTGAAATGAAACTGCACACCAACTGACAAGGCAAGCAGCTGAGAAGACCGGTCTTGGGCCGTATTTCATTTTGTTCGGATACTGCGCAAAGGCAATCCGCATAAATTATAAAACCATCAGTTTATGTCTGTGTGTGTATTTCCTTTTGTTAGGATTTGCAATCCGCATAAATACATCACCACATCTAACTACAACATGTCGATCTAGTGTTGGTTTTTCCCAAAACGTTGTTTTGAAGAAGAAATACTGATACAGTTAATTGGAAAGGGGGCATACCAATACGTGTACTTGGGGTCCAGATGCAAGACGCAAAACGCAGATATGGGAAAGCAGGGCAGTGTTTCCAAAGACCAATTTCTTGCTAACTGCACACCTTTTTTTTTTTTTTTTTGGGGGGGGGGGGGGATGCAGCACTCTAAAACAATGAAGATCCTGTCATATGGGGATGTGTCCAAGTTTCTGTTTAAAAAAAATGTTAGGGAGCGGTGGGAAAAGTGAGGCAATCGTCGGACACATTATTCGCACACCCAAAAGCTCTCTGATCCAGAAATTTTTTCTTCTTCTTTTTCCATATATCCAAATGCTGTCTCCATATGCACATTCAGATGAAAGGAAACGCCAAGCGTCATATAGAGGGTACTAATTTTATGCGGACTGCATTTCTGTTTCCGTATTATATCCGGACAAAAGGAAACATAGCCCAACGCTTAATTTTAGCAGTCAAATCTATCACCAGCATGAAATAAAAGAGTTAGCAACGCTTGTGTTTTTGCGAGGCTGAAGGTAAAACTGTGTCTTTAGAGTCAAAATGCAGGCTAGGGATGTATCTACATTATATATCAAGACCCTGTTGGCAAAAAATTATTTACAAGTCTGGTGAAGAAGCCAACAACCTAATGCAGACTGGAATTAGTAATAACAGAGGTCAGGAAATTAAATTGCTGAAAATATTGTTGTCTAAACCGCTGAAAACATTCAGAGCTGTGAAAAACACATGCGTAAAAAAAAATAACACAGTCACGTTTAAATTGTATTTATCACCTGTCCCCACTGCTATTAGCCAAATTTGTGCAAAGGCTATTGGTAATATTACTAATAAATTGCAATCTACTTCATGTGCGTTCACGCCCCAAAACACAAAAAGAACATGCCCAGTGAAGCTGATGAAATCTGATTATCTACACGATTCCTCCTCACACAAATCTACAATTATGAGCTAAATTCAGTAAATTCAAGGTAACTCATATATGTAGCTGACTTCAACTTTCTAATTCAAGGCACTTTCTTCAGACTGAAATAGCACTGAATGAAATTAATGGTGAGTAGCCTATAGATCCAAACAACCTGTTTACACATGTATGCACATTCCAAATCATGATAAATTTACTGCCATTTTCAAACACACAAACCAAGAATACAGCAGGGTTTGTAATTTTGCAAATTTATGCGGATTTCTGGTCTTCCCTGTTTTTCTCTAGGTCTTTTCCGCAGTTGTGGCTTCCATACTCCATGGGAAAAAATTCCTGTTTTTTTATGTTGGACCATTTACAAACCCTGATGAAGTCATCCTTCAGCCACTGGCAATGTTGTTTCCAACAAAGGGTCTGTTTTTAATAAAGTTCTACGTTCACCGCCAGCAGAAATGTCAAGTAAATGGCGTACAGTACTCAGTAGGGACAATGGTTAATCACAGATGATTACTTTTCCCCAGTGGCGCAGTATATCTCAAGCACAAGCCGGATTTTATCCATTTCAATTGATTCTGAGTGTATTTCTCTTTCAAAACTTACGACCACCTTTCCAAACTAAACTACCTTTAGTTACTGGGTAATATTGGTTTTTGTGGTAGACAGATGGTATACAGTCAAAACCTGTCTAGGCAGACACTTATACTGTACACGTACAGTATATCAACATATACAGAGCCGACACACAAAAAAAACTTTCATGCGATTGAATGATGGCATGTTCACACCATCAATTCAGTGACAACTGCCAGTGATGTTCACAATCAAAGGGTCACAGGTTTTGCAGACACAATCTATCAGATTGAAAAAAAAAGAAAAAGATTTACAATGATAAGCAACACAGATATGAAAACATTTAAATATTCACCACTTGTCATACATGTATATCAATAGTGGAAGACTGTTCCAAATCCAAGCATTGCACGATCAAACTGCCAACACTTGGTAAGTACTTATGCTGGATGCACACAATTCTCACAGACAGGTATCCTTGCTTCAAAATTAAGGCTAGTAAATCCTCCTTGCATATATATATAAATTTCCATTCAGTCACTCCGCTAGCCTTTCCTCTTGGGAAATGAATTCACACCCAGATGAAATACATAACCAAGTTACTAATCTCAAAATATTTGTTTAATGTTTATACAGGAACCATAACAAGTATCCATATGACCTAAAGTTTACTGGGTAAAGACACCATCCAAACCCAAACAACAACAAAAAAAATCCTAAGTTCACAATCTAAGCACACTTCATGTGTAAAACAGTCTTTAGCTAATTGTCACTGATGCCTTCTTTTTTTTTCTTTTTCTTTTGTAAATGAAATTATCATTACATGCATTTTAGCCTTTCCCTCAGTTTGAGCTCCAGTTTGAGCAAAGTAAGTATGAAAGACCATTGCTCTTCTCCTCCAAACTCTGAATCTCGGTCTGATACTGCATTTGCAATGTTTGCAACTCCGTCCTCAGTGAATGCTAACAAAGTACATGTAAGTCCATTTAATGTTCAACTTGAAAATGGCATATCTTTCTTGCACGCGCCCACACACACACACACACACACACACACACACACACACACACACACACACACACATTCTCATTTAAACACCACACCACACCACCCCAATTTGAGTGAACAAATTTGTGAATCCAGTGGCTAGCTGACTAAAATGACATAGCACCCTTTGCGCAATGGTTATCATGTGAAATACAGGAAACCTTACACTTAGGTGGACAATATTCATGGTTCTACCAGCTTTCAATGCCTTCAGGGGATAAAGTCAGAAAAACCAAAGGCAAAAAAATACATTGTTCATTGAATTGTTCATACAGCCTGATCAGATTTTGAGAACTTTGGATATCTGGACTACCGATGCTATTTTTGTTTGTGATTTATGTCGTTCCACAATCTTCTCCCCAAAGTCTTCTGTTGCATTCACATTTAGGTTCTGCAAATGCATCCACTGTACTTTCTTATAATGGTTTTAGTGTACAGTTAGTCCAGAATGTCCAGTTTAGTATTATTAGTGCATCTGTGGTAGATAAGGTGGGGTGTTGGGGGAGGTGAAGAAATTGCATGACACAAATATGTATACCCTCTGACCAATGCAGCACACACTGCAAAGCATTATAACACAAAGCCTCACTCTGTCCTTCGCAGACCACACACACCTCCTGTCTCAGTTTACAAAACACTTCATGGCGGATTAATTTGTTGCTGCAACTGCCTGACGACTAGTCCATAGTCCATACCAAGCCAAAACAGCACCTCCGCTTTTCACAAGTTCTTCTGAGAAATGTCAGAACCAGACACAATGTCTTTCCCAGCAGCAACCATCTCTTGATGAGAAGTGTTCAGGATTTTTAAAAAAAAAGGAAAAAGATATCTCAAAGGCTGCCTTCCTCTATAAGTTTGTGCAAGTCTTGTACAATAGCATCCATCAGAGGCCCTGTGTTGCCCTCTCGGTTGAAGACGGCATTCAACACATCAGGCTCAGCAAACGTGTTGAAAATGAGGTCAATGCGACCTTTGCTTTTGTCTGTGAGGTGCCGCGCCACAATGTTCTGCAACAGCTGCCGACATTCTTCTATGCTGGTGGTGCAGAACTTCTGGTCGTAGGTGAAGTCAACCTCCCAAAAGCTAATGACTGTCATTGTGAGAGTGTTGAACTTCTGCTTGAAGGTCATGATCATCTTCAGTTCGTCAGCATTGAACTGATCATTTTTGTACAGAATTCCAACCTGCAGAGAAACAGGGTAAAAATCATCATCACAAAAGTAACATTAAAGGCAAGGAAAGCAGGAAATCAAATGCATGGACAGTTCTTCCTTCATTACTTGGTTACACAATTACATGTAATCATATAATGAACAAAATAATTACAAACATACCAATAATTTAAAATACTAATGCACAATATGCTGGTCTGCATCCCTTTTGACCTAATTCTGCGTACTTTATTGTGCCCGTGGGACCATCATGCCACCATCTGCATCATCGGTCAAACCGCTCAGTGAATTTGGAAATGAATACAATTAACACTGCTGTAAACAATGTGTCCATCAAGCCAGTAGCAGTGCAATGATACAAATAGACATCAAAGGCTTGTATTTATTGCCTTTGGGTTGGATACTGTTGGAACTTCCACTGCAAGTCATCAGCACCTCATTAGTGAAACCAATTTAAAACCCTGGGTTGAATAAAACCCAATAACACCTACCCACAGGTAATGGAACAAAATGCATTTCACAGCGCTGACACTAGTGACAGAGCTAAATTAAATATACAGTTATTTCAGGACTGGTAATTATCCTACTGCTGGCAGCTGAAACTGAATTACACGTACATCTAACACTACACACAGTACCTGCTGTGTTGTCACGGAGTTCCATCTTGTAGATCTATATAAGCACAGATGCATTCCGATTTTATTCTGCGCTGTTTTAAGGATAACTGGTCTACCTCCCTTTTGCCAACACATTTCAGGGGAAGACAGCATTGCAACATCAAGCATGAAATATTCAATCTTGCTTTTTCCCACTTGGTGAAGCCCACAGTAACGTCACCTGATCAGATTCAATGATAACATTTGATGTGCTTGGCTTCGGGTGTAATACAGACAGAAATAGCTACGGCCGGCAGGATGAAAGGGGTGGAACGTGTGTTTACCTTTCCAAAACCTATGTCTTTTACACAGGGCATACCTTGACAACGGTCTTGATGATGTACTTCAACAGTTTCTCTGCATCTTTCTTGTTGCCCTTGGTTTCCTTGAGGATGCGATACGTGTTGTCCAGCACACGTCCTGTTGTGTCGTCGATGAAGGCCTTGGCTATCTTCTTGCTGGACATCTTACCCAGCAGCTTCTTCTGTGCCCGTAGACCCAGACCGCGGGAGTCAAACCCTGCACCTGGCTCAGCCACTGCACACACAGGAAAAGCTTTTATGTTCTCTTTGCAGCCACAAAAATCACATGTCACATATGGATAAGATGTGGCGGGTATGCACTCTGCCCACACATTCATTTCTGCTCTGACCAAAAACAACAACAACAACAACAGCCCCCAAAAGTGTGTTTGGTTTTTTTTTCCTTTGAAACTGTAATCTGTCAGATAACTTACCACTACTATCAGTTTGTGTTTTTTAATTATTATTATATTTTAATTTAATTATTATATAATCTTTCCATAGATCTGCAAACACACTGATAAAGAGGAGACTTTTCAAATTCAGAACGTTCTTTCCCTGGGCCTGGGAAAAACAAAACAAACATAAATAATAGACAAGCAGGGAACCAACTGGGTTAGAGTGGCAAGAACAGCCCAGAACCGAGTCCGATGGCGAAGGGTCGTCGATGGCCTCTGCTCCACAGGGAGCCATGGGCCTAGGTAAGTAAGTAATAACAGAAGGATGCATCAAAACTACATTTACTTTCCATTAGCTGCCTATACCGGTCGGCAGTGTGTGGGCGCTACCATACCTGTCGCTTGCACATGCTGATACATGTATACCATTTGCCCCAAAACAAGACCGCAAGTATGGCCAGCTGCAGCAAAGCGGTTCAACCCACTGCACCACGCTCACATGCTTCCATTAATTTAATTCACTGAAATTTATTGAAATTGTATTCACACAAAACTGACAGATAAATTTACCCTCTGATACTAAACTGCATGTGTGAATCAGTCTCTCCACTTGCCCCCTATCCTCGCCCCACATTTTCATGGGGGGAAAAAACAGCATTGCAACATCAAGCATTAAATATTAAATCTTCCATTTTTCCGGATGGAAAAGGCCACAGTAACATCTGCGGATGCAGGCGCTAGATCAGATATAACGATAACATTTGATGTGTAGGCTTCGGATGTTGAGTGGACAGAGATGGCTACGACAGGCAGGATGAAAGAGGTGTGTGTGTGTGTGTGTGCGTGCGTGCGTGCGTGCGTGCGTGCGTGTGTGTGTGTGTGTGTGTGTGCGCTTGCGTGCGTGCGTGTGTGTGTGAAGTGGGGGTGAAGGCAAGGAGGGAGGGAGGTATACACATTTTCAGCACTGGTGTAAAGGAGGGTTGTGCGTGTCCACAAACATACATCCCAAAATTCAGGTCAATGCCCACGGTAATCGGAGAAAAGCCAGAATAATAAGAACAAAACTGCAGTTTTCCGTTGTACATAAACAGCAAACCCCACCCTACTAAATCTAAAAACAGAAATAATTTCCTTCATCTCGCATGCACATCAAAGAACCACACCCACACACAAAAGAAGTCCGCACTGTCTAACGAAAACTACTGACAAACAGTATTATCACACCCCACTGTAACTCAGCCAAATTAGCTGGCCGCGTAACATCAATTTTATTTGCGTATGATACTGTACTGTACACGAGCCAAGCACTGAATAAGGACCTATACTAGCTCTTGGTACATTGCATTGCACTGTACAGTTGCTCTGTCGCAGGCACACAGATGATGTGCAAGCCAGCGAACGCACAGTAAACCCTTGCCTAAGTCAGTCTCACACTCCCAATTGACACGAGCCTATGACCCAGTCATTCACGCAGACCAGGATGTGCAAAATCGGCGACATAATTTATCGATGCCGGATCAGTATCCGGATTAGACATTCCAATACGCCAGTCTGCCTGCCCGAGTTCCGTGAACGTTAGTGTGCCATGTGACACGTCAGGGTCTGGGCCAGAGTCTGAGACGATCGCGGTTTTCCCGGGTGTTCTGACCAAAGACAACGACAAACTTTGAAATAAAACTTAGACCCAGAACGTGTTTGATGAATTCTTTTTCTGTTTCCTTACTCAACACCGACACGTCTGGGTCAGAGTCTGAGACGATTGTTTTCCCGGGTGTTTTGACCAAAGACAACGACAAACTCTAAAAAAACTTAGACCACGAACCTGTTTGATGAATTCCTTTTCTGTTTCCTTACTCAACACTGACACGACTGGGTCAGAGTCTGAGACGACTGTTTTCTCAGTTGTTTTGACCAAAGACAACGACAAACTTTGAAATAAAACTTAGACCAGGAACATGTTTGATGAATTCCTTTTCTGTTTCCTTACTCAACACTGACACGTCTGGGTCTGAGTCTGAAACGACTGCTTTCCCAGTTGTATTGACCAAAGACAACGACAAACTTTGAAATAAAACTTAGAACAAGAACCTGTTTGATGAATTCTTTTTTCTGTTTCCTTACTCAACACTGACACGTGTGGGTCGGAGTCTGAGACGATTGTTTTCCCAGTTGTATTGACCAAAGACAACGACAAACTAAAATTTAGACCAAGAACATGTTTGATGATTTTTTTCCGATTCCTTACTCAACAGTCTTCGTCACAGCATTTTGTACGGCACTGAGGCAGAGGCCTGTACAGGGGGCGCTTAAAGAAAAGTATACGGTACTATGGTAAGGTACAGCAGAATTTATTTCTCTTTTTTGCTTTTTCTTTTTTTTTTTTCGTTGTTGTTGCGTAAACACGCCATCAGCTCGAATCTACGAACTCAATAGTCAATACACTTTCCCCAGAAGACCTGGTTAGATGTCTGTCTCTGAAAAATGAAACACCGACAACCTGCATGAAACTGAGAGAGAGAGAGCGGCTGTGACACGGCCAGCGGTCGATGGAATGGAAGATTTACGGGCCTGGGGGCCTGAGACCGTAACTGAGCTGAGTTGAAGTTGGAAAAAAGAAACAAGCACACAGGCAATTTCCATGCATGATTCAGACTGCAAACACTGATGAATGATACGAACACACGCACAGCCCAAACCACAGCTCATCCTTTTCTCTAGCTGCTGTTCAACAATCAACGCCATTCATATAAAAAAAAAAAGTCAGCAGTTCAGAGACAGACACACACAAAACAATCAACAATTTAAATAAATAAGTAAGAATCATCAAACGTCAATTGACAAATCCAAACACCGAGGCCATACTGTACGTATCTTTGACAACCAAAAGGACCTGATGGGCAGGTCTAAGCATATACCTGACAAGCGTCTGTTGGACAGGTACAAGTGTATCCATGACAAGCCTCTGTCGGACTGGTACAAGTGTATCCATGACAAACGTCTCTTGGACAAGTACCAGTGCATCCCTGACAAACGTTTCTTGGGCACGTACAAGTGCATCCCTGACAAACGTTTCTTGGACACGTACAAGTGCATCCCTGACAAACGTTTCTTGGGCACGTACAAGTGTATCCCTGAAAAACGTCTCTTCCCGGACACATACAAGCGTATCCCTAACAAACGGCTCTTGGACACGTACTAGTGCATCCATAACAAACGGCTCTTGGACACGTAAAAGTGTATCCCTGACGAACCTGTGCCCCATCCTGTTACATGTATAATCTTCTTGTCTACCCCCCCCCCCTCCTCCTCCTTGTCTCGAGCGCTAAGATTGACCTTGACTGAAGATCTTGCAAGTAAGACGGTAAAAAATTAGAATGTCCGTGGCACAAACCCTTCATCCCTGCCCTGCTCCACCCTCCACTGAACTGCCGACACGGTCCTACCTGACGTGGACTCTTGACACAGCTCATCCTTCCAGTCCGTTTCTTCCACGGTCTCAGTACTCTCACCGGCGGCCATCGAGACTAACTACCAACTGATCCGACAAGCGGCCCTCGGCGCAGCAACTCGCTCTGTCTCTCACTGCTGACCGGAAGAGGCAACACTGATATATATATGTGAAGCGGCCGGCGATTCCTCATGACTACGTGGTGACAAACGGGTTTCCCGTCTAGGGCTGGGAGGGAACTCGAGCCCGGTCACAGTATGTCAATGCCACAGAACAATGCCATGGTATTTCTGTGTCCGCATGGGGTAATCCGCATCGCATTACACAAGAGACTCCCAATAAACCTACCTCGTAAGTCTACTACGTCCACCGTCATGGGGGGGGGGGGAGGGGGGGGGGTCGCTCATCAGGCGTTTGACCGAATCCAGATGACTTTTCCAGATAATCAGACGCGAAGTCATTCCGGTCTTCCAGCGGAAAAAGAAACTGACCTCAACACTGAATAATTCAATTCTGAACTTTACGGTTCCCAGTAATAATGCAGAGGATGTACTGAGTTCCGAGTACGATGAGGCCAAGCGGCTCCGGAAGGTTTCGGGGAAAAAAATCAGAGACCAGTGTGGGGAGAGAGAACTTGGCGTTTATGTGTGTCACCTGCAACTCAGTTCCTGCTATTCTGAGTAACAAAAACACAACACTCTGTATCAGTCGTTCATGAACGAAAACGAAGCGTACTTTAATTAGTTCTACCACCGTGTTGTAAGAATCCCCGGTAGCTTAGCGGATTCTACACCCTGAAGGCTCAAGAACGTCTCTGCCTTGAACGGGTCTAACTCAAGATTTCCGCAAAAAAAAAAAAAAAAAAAATGTCTACAACAAACTGCATTTCTTTGCCGCCACCACCACCTCCTCCCCCCCCCCCGCCCCCCCCCCCCCCCCCCGGCCCAGCCCCCCCCTTCCCATCCTCTATATTCAGTTGTAAGGTCAATGACAACGAAGAGATGGGTCGAAAATCAGCTCCGACATAATAACGTGCGTGTCAGCTGTAAGTGTTGCGACAACCAGCTGTGGAAATAATTACGGAAACACTCACTAATTAAATGGGCCTCTTGTCTTATATAAATTCATGACCACTGGACCACTTGTCCTACTGATACATGTATGTTTCATAAATTTATGCCAAACAACAGACACGAATAACGCCATCTGTATATATATTGTAAATTACTCGATGGAGACAAGCAGTAATGCTTCTGGGTAAATTCTCAGGGAACAACTGACCGTGCTCAGCTGTACAGGGAAACTAACGAACCAGGCCCTAAATACGCAAAATGCTGCGGTAGCGAACGCGAGGCAATATAACACCTCTTTTCAATGGGAACGAGTCAGGTGGTCTAATGGTACCCGCTGAGCGGTATTTGCCCATGCCACCTGCAGAGAGACAGAGAGAGAGAGAGTGGTGTGTGTGTGTGTGTGTGTGTGTGTGTGTGTGTGTGTGTGTGTGTGTGTGTGTGTGTGTGTGTGCGCGCAAGCGCAAGCGCGTTCAAGAGCATGATCGGACAGAGAAACGGTTGGGGGGGGGGGGGCTTGATCGGAACTATGCTTTGGAGGCATGAGGGTTAGATTTGGGACTTGACCGCTTTGGTGAGGGAGAAAAAAATTACAACGCAACAGAATATAAATCCTGTCTTTCTCAAGATTTAAACCTAGGATCAAGTGGTTCACGTTCATACATTTATAACCGCTACGCCACATTCCTCGTATTTCATGGTTATTCGTAGGCAGCTGCTTGAAGCAGGTGCTCAGGTGGCGGCAGACAAACTAAAACAACATAAAACAATCAATAACAAGAATAAATCACAGATGCTGACACAAAGCAAAACAAAACCATCTGTGCACGAGCATCCATGGATCACTTAACATCAGCCACATATATTCACATGTACCTGGCCTCCAGTTTACCTGTCAGAACAGCAATACCGCTGAAACGAACGTTTGTGAGTAAAGAGCATGCTGATGTTTTGTAAGTTACTCTATTTAGTCTATTCTATGAAACCGGTGTCTGTCTTATTCTGCGAACCCCTGCTTCTCCAACTGTTGAAAAAGAATTCAAACAAAAGCTGCTCTAAGGTGCTTCGCAAAAGAAAACGCAGTGTATTTCTCTGACTTCCTAATTAGCTGTGTAAACACGACTGAAACGGCGCTCCCCCCTTTTATTTCCTAAAACCGAGTTGCGGGGATCGCCTCAGGGAATCCATGTACACGTACATGCACAACTGACGTGTCACATTTGGCCGACCAATGTGAACATTAATGTACGTGTGTAACAGAAAGACGCCTTTTGGCCTTTGCTTTAGTGACTGCTATGCAACTGAGATAAAGTTACATTCAGTCGTATTGAGCAGGACCCTAATCACAACAGCACAACCGGAATACGACACTAGACGAACGCCAGGGAACTGTTCATTGCACACACCCTGACAACTTCAAAAGCACGACCTCACAGGAGTTTTTTTTTTTCTTCTTCTTAATTTCTTTCTTTCTTTTCTTTCTCTCTTTCAGAGTATTTCTTCCTTATATATATATATATATATATCTGAGAGCGCTCCCTAGATAACCTAGATAAGAGCGCTCTCAGCCGCGCTTTACTTACTTCCCCTACTTTCAAATTGACCTGATTGAGCGCATGTTTTCGGATTTAGCGATGCCTTTGTTCCTATTCAGTATATATATATATATATATATATATATATATATATATATATATATATATATATATATCTTATTTCGAGCTGTATAAGCAGGGGACCAACTGGACTGGAGTGGCAAGAATAGCCCAGAACAGAGTGCGATGGCGAAGGGTTGTCGATGGCCTATGCTCCACTTGGAGCCAGGGGCCTAAGTAAGTAAGTATATCTTATTTCCGAACCACAACGGCAGCACTACATGTGTTCATCGAGCAGCCACTGTATGCGTGTATCCAGAGGCTGACAGTTCCTATTATAACAGTCGACAATCATAACGCAGGCTCTGCTGAAAGAAGAAAAGCAAAAGAACTACGCAATCAATGTATACTCACTCTTCTTTCCGTAATGTCCAGTCTCTTGTTTATCTTCCGACACTTATGAACCCTTCAGGAACTCTGCGGCTGCTTCCAGCGATGCATAGAATCTTTCCCACCTCCAGCACACCTCTTGTTTTCCGTAACAAGGTCAAGCTGAGTGTTCAGTAGCGGCAGGCCTTACGTTCTGCACCTTCTTACCAACCCCGTGCCAACAAGTCTGCAAGGGAAAAAAGGAAAATGTCAGATCCATAAAACCAGGTCAGGCTAAATGCCTGATAAACCTAGTTCGATGAAGTCTACACACATAACACTGACTGACTGACATACACTGCACCCGCTGCCGACTGACACTCGACGTCGCGGCCGGTACTGTGATATGATGACGTTTCTGTCTAGATGTCAATTTTGTCATCACACCCCGTTATCAAGATGGGCCGGCTGGGGTGGGAGTGAAATGCACCTGACGTAACAAACGGCCGTGGTGGGACGTTGTAATGTAACACTAAAAGAGAAGTCGTGATCCGTTCCCTCCGTTAATAAACGACAGGCAGTGAATTCGAGGAGGCATTGCCATCAATAATGAATCTACTGCACGTGCAAAACCCATTTTTTACTGGCCCATGCGAGCAACAGATTGTACTTGTGCGTGTGAACTGCCGGCAACAGTGACTGAATAATCTTTCCTTTTCGTTTTCAATCAGTCAACTCACGAGGTCAAGTATCATATTACCACCTGTTGTTATTGCACAGTAAACTGTAAGATTAAACGATCAACATCTTTTCTATCCTTTTTCAGTTTGTTTGTTTGTTTGTTTTTGTATTGAAAATAAGTCTCAGCGTCAGCAGTAGTCAGCGTCCAGGTGGTACATGTATGACAGCGGGCTTTCAAGACACATTTCCTTTCTCGGTTGTTTCCAAAGGCCGAGTCTTTGTGCTAAAAGTTTGCCAAGACTGCAAGAGGCAAGGGAATCCACAAATAGCGGGACACGTGTACATAGCAATAACACCAGTTTACTGTAGTTTCACAGTTCTGGCCAAAGTCATCAACGACAACGCTCTTTCTCCTTTCCTATTTAAACCCCCCCCTCCCTCCTTCCATCCATCCCGTGCGCCGTAAGCATGCATTCTGCTTGGAAGTTAGAAGTTTTGGCTGCTCCCTACAAATAGCCAACCACCATCATCGTATTGAATGATCAGCAGAATTACACTTGTGCTCATATCATAGGCACGACGGCCCGAAAAAGGCTTTAATGGTATAATGCTTTTGTGATAAGTAGGCCAAGTTCACCCGTCCCTTTGCCAGGGTATTGCTAGGACTTCACCTTGAATCTTGTCGTTCTGTAGTTCTCATGAATACCGACAGTGATGCTCTGCCACTGCCGTACTGTAATAATGACTTTCACTGTCATACATTATACCCTAGAGGGTGATGCGGAAAATCCTTAACCCAAACAGTACAGAAGAACGCAACAATAGAGCAGGAAAGCAACAAGAAAGCACGAACGCAACAGTACAACAGGAAAGCAACAATACAAGGAAGGGTGTTTGGCGAGTTTGGGGGTTTAACCGCGTCCTTTTTTATCACATACGGGTGATATCACTGAAGACGGGCAAACGATGAAAAAGCCAGCACAAATACTTGGCCCCAGCCGGGATACGAACTCACGACCCGAGCATTAGAAGTCCAACACCCTACTATTCGGCCACCCCGGCTCCCCAACAATACAAGGAAAACAAAAACAACAACAAACTGAAAGTACAACAACAACAACAACAGCAATACTAACTGGATACTGCTGTAGAAACTCTAGTAATCCCAAGCAGTGAACCTCCAACCTCCGAGCAGTCCAGTCAGGAAGGGGGACTCATCCAGCGTTTGTCATACCGTGTCCAATCATTCGTCGCACAGCACACGTCACGCGGCGGCCTCCCTGAAAGTAAACGACGGGGGAAAAAACGTAGAAAATCAATTAAGGAGGCTGCTGTCGGTTGGTCGTTATCAAACAAGTGGACGGCATGAGACCCTTTGCTGGCCAATACAGACCTTGCTTAGGTCAACGATGACGCGAAACCGCAAACACCTGATTGGGCTTTTTGTTCTGTTCCACAGGGAGCAAGGTGAAACAGAACAAGTGGGTGGTCGGATCGCCATTATCAGGAATTGAACGTACAATTAGGTTAGGTTAGCTGTTAGGTTGTTTGTTTGTTTGTTCAGTTTCTCCACCTATAATGTTGGGGTGACACTTTTTTGAGTTTTCTTTCAAAAGCCTTTTTGTATCATAGACTGCACAAGTCAGTTGAAGTAGTTCCCAATCAGACAAACCAGCAACAACGCAGAAGCCGGCTATGAAACAATCACAGCTGAGGAAAGAAGACAAACAGCACTGAAATACGTCGGTCGAATACACAAGGAGAAAACCCGGCAGAGAATCTTTCTGGAGTAAAAAAGTGACTGACACGCATTTTTCTTACTACACGATACACAGGAAACTGAGACGAGGATGCAAATGACAATGTGTGTGTGTGTGTGTGTGTGTGTGTGTGTGTGTGTGTGTGTGTGTGTGTGTGTGTGTGTGTGTGTGTGTGTGTGCGTGCGTGCGTGCGGTGTGTGTGTGTGTGTGTGTGTGTGTGTGTGTGCGCGCGCGCGCGCGTGTGTGCTACACCTCTCGGAACTCCACCCCCCCCCCCCCCGCCCCGGCCCCCCACCCATCATCACCACGCTACCAACACGTACAATAACGGCAATATCACCCAAATCGTGTAAGTGCTTCATAATGTTATCGTGTCGCATCTCCGATCAGATATAAAGCTATCAGTATCACTGGCAGCTGCATGGAGGGCTTTTAACACCGGATAGCTTCAGTCTATACGGAGCAGCGCACATCTAGTCTACAATTCAGCCCGAAAAATCTCGCGTTCTCTGATACACAGCACGGGTTGTGGGGGGGGGGGGGGGATACCTCAGGGCGCACGATACCTCAGGTCTGAGGTGGATTTTCGGGCTCAAGCATGAACTGTACACAGCATGTACTACATTCTGGTGTCACTTCGGGTCGCTTAGAAAAAGGGAAGGCCGGAGCAGTATGGCGACACACAGGAACAGGAAAAGGCCCTCCAAGTGCTTGATCCATGACAGCTACTACGGCTGATCTAGTCTATTTATACTGTATGGCCACTTCATTGGTGTGTGTGTGTGTGTGTGTGTGTGTGTGTGTGTGTGTGTGTGTGTGTGTGTGTGTGTGTGTTTGCAGCGAGAGAGAGAGAGAGAGAGAGAGAGAGAGAGAGAGAGTGTGTGTGTGTGTGTGTGTGTGTGTGTGTGTGTGTGTGTGTGTGTGTGTGTGTGTGTGTGTGTGTGTGTGTGTGTGTGTGTGTGTGTGTGTGTGTGTGTGTGTGTGTGTGCGTGTGCCCCGGTGTGCGTGAGAGAGAGGGGGGGGGGGGTGAGGAAAACTCAATTGTACACTGATGCAGGAAGAGCTTCAGTTCTCAATCACGTCAGAGCTTTCCGCATTACGAGCTTCTGTTACACCTCTACTCGCTTAAAGTTCTCCTACACACCAGTAATGGCCTCTATACAGATCCGTGTTCACGTCCGCTGTACTGAGTCAGTCCATGCTAGCGTACACACTTTGTATGTATACATGTATAAGAATCACTACTCTCGAAACTTGAAACAAACGACACCTCTCTCTCTCTCTCTCTCTCTCTCTCTCTCTCTCATACTTTCGGACAATAAAATACAACAGCGACTTGCGATATCTCTTTGCGTCAAGGCCAGCTGCAAGTTTGTGACGCCGGATTCTAATCCGTCCATGTCTTTTGATAGCCTGCCTGATCCAGCATTCAAGTTCAAACTGTTTACCTTCGACAACAAGGAAAACGTTTATCAGTACTGAACTTAGTGTAACTTAGCCGGGCTTCTCAGTTCTATTTCAGTCACCCTGTCCATCAAAACGTTGCTTGTACTCGTTAAATCTTTTTTTGGGGGGGTCTCTTCTTCACACCAATATCCTGAAACGGTAATGCGGGGGAAAAAATTTAAGACTGCTGAAATGTTTTCCTTCTTCCGTTTCCGATTTGTTTCACTAAGTTTGATGGGTGTGGTGGAACTGTTTAACTAACGAGGGCGGGAGCGGTATATACTGGTGGCACGCCAACAATACTTCATTCATAATATATATCGTGAATTATTTCGCTCTCCACACCTACCTCAATCAAAAATGTCCAACGCCTCTCTCTCTCTCTCACGCCCCCCCCCCCCTCCAATCCCCCCCCCCAATCCTTCCAAGACTTATTTCAGTTGGCACCACTGACAAAATCTTACATAGTTGCCGTAAGAACGTTACTGTACCTACTGTTCAGTGCTGTAGGGGGATTAGGCGGACGGCTTTGGGAATAAATGGCGGTGTGCCTTTTGTCCGAAAACGCCAAGCGAGGGGGTAATGAATTTACAGCGAACACGAAACTGTTATTGCACAGTAACCTAACACTACCGTTACCACAGACAGCTGTTGCCAGCCTGCTGAATTCAGTTACAACTCATAAACAGCTAGGTTATAATGTGGCCAAGCACACACACACACACACACACACACACACACGCGCGCGCGCGCGCGCGCGCGCGCGCGCGCGCGCACTGTCCCGGGTGAACAAAATTATTTTGGGTCGCAATTACAGGGTGAGGTCGGCCTCAAAATATAAACCGTTCCTCTTCAGTTTAGTTTTGCTGTCCCCCCGCCCCCTCCCCCTCCCCTTGAGGGTGAGGCTGAGGGTGGGGGTGGGGGACGGGGCAAGGATGCTATGGCAGTATGCTATGTACAGCACATCACAACCACACCATTCACTCTTGGCAGGGAGAGACGGGCGATCTGCACTTCAGACTCGGAAGTAAACCGGCGTTTCAAAGAACACTGACTCAGATAGAATTTTTCCTGTTCCACCGTTCCTTGCTGAACGACAGAACAACTATATTCATTCGACAAGCAACACTGCACTTCCTCAGTCCTACATGTGACCAGAGACACTATGATAATAATAATAATAATAATAAATTGTTCTTGTATGGCGCAGAAAGTCTGCCCAAGAGCCGGAGCACTCAGTGCGCGCTACACACACACACACACACACACACACACAGACCGACGGACACACACACACACACACACACACACACACACACACACACGCGGCGGACGTGGGATACAGGGGAGGATACAGTAAAAAATTTAGTTGAAAGCTTGCCGAAACAGATAGGTTTTAAGGTGTGCCTTGAACTGTGACAGAGTAGGGGGATTCCTAAGTGAGACGGGCAAAGAGTTCCAGATTTGGGGAGCAGAGTAACTGTTTAGACTGTTTAGAATACACATCTGAGACATATAGACATATATTCACGTGGGCATTTCGTGAAAAATACACCACTAGCCCTACACCGCACTAATGGAATCGAGGACTAACCTGTCCGTGATGAACGACAATCAACCACCTTCCAGGACGGAGCAAACCTGCACTTTTTCCCTATAAAAATTCAAATTAAAACTAAATGACTGCCGCACTGATCACTGTGACAAACCAAGATTCAAGGTATCGAAACCTAGACCTGGACGTTGCAGTCTGAATCTGAACTTGATTTTCTTCAAGGCGCCCCCCCCCAACCCCCCTCCCCCCCCCCCTTTCTGCCACGTTACCGCGTTCAATTTCATTAGCTGCTCAAAACTCATTAAAAAAAAATAATAATAATAAATCGATGTAAAGTTCATCGCGCATGACTTGCTGCTAGGGAAGAGCATGTCCCCGCTGTCTGCACAACCGTGACACTCAGCGGGGTAAAAACACGGCATGCCGAGCCGAAACATGTGGCACGACGGCCATGGACATGCAGGGGGCTTTCGCGCCTCGATCGATGCTGTCAGCGATGAAGACGCAAGGTGTTACATGTTTATTGCAGCCACTCGACAACTTTATAGCGCAAACTTGAGAAGTGTGCTCCATAACAATATCAGCTTTTTGAAAACACGATTATATATACAGCGGGACGCTCCATTCTGTGTTGACATGTGTATGTATTGATAAACTATGAAATGAACCGGCAACTTCCGCACTGCTGTTCCTGTGATCAATACCTGCAGCAACAATGTTTCACTGACAAAACAAAAACAAGACAAACAAAAGAAGAAACCAAGCGCATCCGTTCACTCCAAACAACAACAACAACTGACAAAAACTGAACCAATTACAGATGCAGTATTAATTTTTGCTTTTCCTCACAGCTGAGCGCCAAACCCATTTTTTACCATCAGTATCACGAACAGCCTGCGTCAAACTCAAAAGAGTAAAGGACGGTTTGACATTTTCCTGTGAATGGACGTTTTCCCAGCTTGGAATGGTAGCAATATCCAATCTAAATTTCAGCTCGAACTATATGCACCGCTGAGTGAATGACAGGACGACTATTTTCATTCATCCACTCTGGACTGTACAACCTTTTCAGGATAGCACAATACTGATCAGTGCCACCACCCCTGACAAAGCTGCTCTCATATTAAAGCAAGGTCTATTCCCCAGCATAAAAAAGACTTAACCCCATCACAACCAAGGACTGCATGATATTTACCATCAAATGGTGAAAGAGCCCAGGTGCTTATCAAATCCATGTTGATTAGGTTCTTTTACCAGCTCATGAGGGCATACAGATATAAATTTACATAACCGACCATTTTCCTCCCGGTGGGAGGGGAATGGGGGCCCTAATGAATGGTGAGATACCCTTAGATCTGTTAGACGTTTCAGCGGTAGGATGGTAGGTTCCCCCCCCCCCCCCCCCCCGCTATGTGGCTTTAGCCAATATAGGTCAAGGCGGACTTGTCCAATGGCATACAAAGCACACACCTCCAAGATTTAGGGAGCGCTCTCAGCTTTACTTACTTCCCCTATATATGCATGAGATACATATATATATATACTTCATTCCATGCAACTCCAACATGAAGATATCAAAATAAATTTAAAACTTAAAAACAAGCGCAACACTGGTCCAGTCCAAAAGCTTGAATTCAAAACTAAGAAGACTGCACTGAACACATTGCCCAATTTTTATCCTGTCATTATCTCCAGAGTGTGTCTGTTTCTCAGCACCATTAGAGCTTTCCTACTTTCACTGTAAATTACACCTGCACGTGTTATGAATTAATCTAAACAGTGCCCTGAGTATCATTGCAAAGGTTCAGGAACACCCACCTGCATGTTCATACCTCCCACCCTAAAGGTGGTTCATACTTACACATAGTTCATCAGGAAACTCTTGGTACAGCCTAAAGGACCCCCGACCCTTCCAATGCAATAGGAATTGAATACAGAATGATCTACATGACACATTCATAGAAACATACTGAAAATGACATAACATCTGTGGAAGTCTTCCTGAGTCACTGAAGAAAGGCAGCCAACATCACTGCATTCTCGAAGCAACCAAAGACTCATCTCTTCAACACACCACTCCATCAACCGTCTGTATTTTTTGTTTAATTTCCTTCTTTCAAAACATCTCTGTAGTCGCCCTGAGCACTCAGTTAGGGTGGAGCCGTCCACTATCACGTCTTCATCATCATCATCACCATCACATCCCCATACATATATAAAATGTTCCATTTCTTTTCAATTACAGCTATTGCAAACCACATCAATCTGAGTAATGACAGCTTGTGACTGTCGGTTAGTGGTACGTACGAGCAGAAGGGAGCTAAAAATGACCTGACAGTAACCACTCCTCAATCACTCTCTACGGCCTCTCTGTCAGTGCCTATCACCTTCCCCAACTTGCTCCAATATAAACACTGCCACTGATGTATGGGCACGCTTGTAATATTCACCTATATATATGTACTGTCATAAAATGCTATCATAAAATCAGTGTTACTGTTAGGTCAACATGAAAGCTTGCGTGACCGACTGACCTCATCACAGGAAAACTGTTTAAAGCAATTTGTAAAAATAACACTTAAATTAAGTTTTATGTGACAACTAAAAAGAATTCCCCGGGAGAAAAAAAACACACCACAGTATGCCCAAGTTGCAATCCATTCCAGTCAAACACTGATGTACACTGTGTGTTTTATCTAAATTCTTACTAGATGAGTTTGCAGTTCTGCACCAGTAGCCTCACAAAAAAAAAAAAACCCTCATAATTAATTCATGGATTTGAATTTGGCTTAGTATGAGTGTTGCACTTTTTAACCGGCCCCCGTAGTGTAGTGGTTAGCACTTTTTCCTGGCTGCTCATCGGGGATTTCTCTCCGGGTTATCCGGCTTTCCTCCCCCAGCAAAATTGTAAAAAATTTGGGATAGGTATTGGGTGGCACTGCACCACAGCAACGCGCTTCCCCCAGGGGAGGCAGCCCGAATTTCCCGAAAGGGACAATAAAGTAGAAAAAATAAATAAAATAAAAATAAAATAAAAATAAAATAAAATATTTTTAAAAATATATATCCCAGTCAGGTGTGCACATGCAGGTAGGCAAGGGTAAAAACACAGAGGATATGAGAAGTACGGTTGTATTTACAATTTAAAACTTGAAATGGCAGGGGCATCTACTGGGCAGAGATCCAGCCTTTGACTGAGGTGTACTTTGAAGGTTGGGACTGTGGTGGCCCCAGTGATTTGAGTGGAGAGATAAATCCAGATGTATGGAGGATGGAAAGAAGGAGCGAAAACATGCCGGAGTCAGTGTGGGTTTGAGGACTCACCGTGAACAGATCTAGCTACAGCATAGATCTGAACAAGTAGAGTGTGAGAGACAGTATATATATCATAAATAATCTATTCTCAGTATGCACATGTACAGTATGTCTCTGATAGAAGCAAAACAATTGGGACAATCATAACAGATGTACCATGACATGTATAACACTGCAACATTTTACAAAAGACATTAATTTCAATTTAATAATAAAATAATACCCACATGATCATGCATGTGAAGGCCTTTGGTAAATATACAGGACATAGATAACAGACCACTGACCGTGCCTGCTCTGTACAGAGCTTAACTGAGCTATGTTTACCACTTCACAGTTTCATAGCTGTTTTCCTTCCTCGTTCTGTCTCATACCCATTCGCAATTGAGTCAGTGACACCAGCAACACACACTTCATGGTTATCCGATCCACAAAATGCACACGGCAGTCTAGCCATCTCAGCAGTGCATAGTTCGACTTTGAGTCATGATTAATCGTATGACAATGACGACACAATCAGTACTGCGTTCACAAAGGCTTTTGCCGAAATCATACCTCACCTTGGGTGGGCGGGTACTGCCTGTATCGGTCGGTGTTGATCTATCCCCAAACGTTTACACGCCTGAGTCATTTGAGCGTAACCCTGCTCTGTTGTGTACCTCCCGTTACACAAATATTGTCCGCGGCTAGTGTGGTTTCTTCTACTGCCCCAACGCCAGTGGCCAAACAACAAACAACAGTCGCTCGTCTTCTCTCACTGGGCCCAGTGTTTTGTGTACTCTCGGCTTGAGCCACTGAGCAAGCACACCGGAAGCCGAAGGGCCCAGACGACACTAAAAACTACTTGTCAAACTTTGCACCACACACTCTGATACGCGGCCAACTTTCTAACCTTAACGTCAAAGTAACAATTTCACGTCTAGCTTACACTTGTACGGCCAAATTACGATGCTGCTGTGAAGTGTCGGAGTGTAACTTGCCACCAAAGGGGAACTAAGTCTCGCACGTCAAAGCTCGAGCACTGTCACGGGGTCACAGCGACTGTCACCATTTGTCACTACCAACAACGAAAACTTCAACGTCGGTGCGGCAAACGAACAGTCGCACTTCTGGCGCTAACACGGACAATTTCGAAATGGGATCCGCTGAAACATACCTCTCTCGGTTTCTTATCGCAGGTCAGTTCAGATTATCCCTGACGCCTGGTACAAATCCGTGAATCTGTCGGCACGCTGCACTTCTCCCCAGCTTCGCACTCACATGTGCCCTCCACCGTACACTCCACACACTCGCTGCCAAGTTTCGAAGTCAGTGGCTTGTGACGTCATCCTCGGCGATACCACGATTGAAGTAGGGGTGATCCGATTAGGTTCAAGCACTGCCCATAGAGTGCTCTCAGCTGGCCTCTCTCTCTCTCTCTCTTGCCAAGCGAAATCGACCCTGATGCGACTCTGCAGTCGTTTCGTGCGTACGCGTTAAATGCCCCTAATCGGTACAGGAAGGATGTAATCAACTTCACCGGAACCAAGACGATTTCATTTGTTTCTGAACGCCGCCGGGACCGGAATACATGACTCTATACATGTTCTATAAAACTGGACATGTTCAAGTTATACTGAAAATTGGACATGTTTACCGGGGGGGGGGGGAGGGGGGTAATAACTTGAAACTGAAATGGACGCCCATTTCAGTTCCCGTGAATCCTATGCCGCGTCAGTCACGGTCAAAAGCCGCGCATATGGGGCCGGGTTCAATTTCGACGACGATTTCTCGCATTACTGACTATATCAGTCAGTAAGCTGTTATCTATTGTAAAACTTGAACATGAGCGGCATACACACATGCTGTGATATTGTAGTGATGTATCATAGGACGGATTGCGGTTGGTAACTCAGTGAACCGGGTGACGGCCCCTTTCCGACTCTGAGATGATCATAGTCTAACACTAAATCGAGTCCAACGCGTCAGTTTTTGTGTTGTTCAGTGTTGTTGTTGTTTTTTTCCCCGCCAATTCCGGTGCCGTCCGGCGGTTATGGCGTTTTAAACTGACTCGATTTGGAACTGAATATTACTGACGTGGCGCTACTGATGGCGTGGGAACCCTCTGATTGACGGTGCAATGATTTGGAGCGGCAGACTGCACAAGAACCTGAAGGCGTCTGTGACCGCCGCCCGTCTATTCACTCACTGCCAGTCAGGGTTTCAATTGTTTAATCCCCGGCCGTCAGTCACGGTCGGGTCACGTCTGAGTCGGCCGGGCGCCCGCCGGGCCGCGACTGACTGGACCGTCTCAGTGGCGACTGCGAGCCTGAGGGTGAAAACTCAGCTGAATAACTGACACTGAGTAGAATACATGTACAGCACAACTCAGTCAGGGATACAGTAAAACTGCTGAGTCATCAAGTTCATGTCAGTGACAGCCCGCTGCGATTCGCGCTTAGATACACCACTGAGCCGACACTCAGCGGCATCACTGTGGCAACTGCCAGTGGTCACGGTCACGGGGCAATTCACGGCTCAGCGACGCCACAGCCAGTCAGTGAAGTCAGTCTTGTCAGTGAAAACGAGACCGTCAGTCAACACTGCAGTCGGACGGTTTTGTTGTTTTTAATCCGGCCATTTCACACTTGCTGTCACTGCCGAGTCGGAAACTGGCACTGAATGACCGTGCGTGACTTGACACTGACCATACACACACACCTCGCCGGGGGCTCGGTAGCTACGGCCCCCCCCCCAAAAAAAAAAAAAAAACTTGAAACATCGAGTGGTTTCTTTCAGTTCGTCAGTGCAGTGGCCGTAAAACATGAGAACTACTAAATCATGTAAGCCGGTTCTCAGCATTTCTTCGGGTAATCAGTTGACGGAGTGATCAGTGTCATGTAATAATAATTATAGGGCGCCTATCCCCGGGGAGCGAGCTCTAGGCGCCTTACATTCTAAAACCGAAGTTTAAAAAAAAATTCACTCAGTGTACACTACGTAAGAACAACTTAAAAAAAAAAAAGTAAAAGAGCACACACACACACACACACACACACACACACACACACACACACACACACACACACAACAGTCACACACACACAACGGTCACACACACACACACACACACACACACACACACACACACACACACACACACACTGTGACACACACGCACACACACACACACACACACACACACGGAACTGGATGCCCTCATATGTATGTAGTTTACTGAAGTTCAGTTTCTGTATTGTTTTGATGAGATGTAATGTATGATTTGCAGGATGGCCCGGTTTTATCAGTGTGGTTTTATGCCAGCGGCGACTCAGTGACGACACCGAAGGCAAATACTTGACTGATCTGACACAGAGTTGAGAAAGAATAGAGGTTTATTGAATCTTGAATCACACACACCGAGGCACGCTCTCTCGCCATTTGCTGATGTACCCTTGCTGAGTGCAAAACTATCAGTCACCGACAGTCTATCAGTTACCCACCTGTGCACGGCAAGGCAAGCACATCATGCCAGTCTGATCTACTCATCTAGCGTTAGTACTTGGTGTAGGCACATCAGTGTACCTATCGAACAGCCAAAGGTGGCTCAGTGACTGTCCATCAATGTCGAGTATTCAGTTCAGTGGGGGGAACTTGAAAAAAAAAAAACAGTGAAAGACAAAAGCTGAAACACAGCACCGCCCACGCCCGTCCCACCCTCTCCAATAATTGGGTGTGAAATGTAATTGTGAAATTTAATATACACCACACCGGCTTTGCTGTATCTCTTCTTTTTTTTTTTAAATGCAAGTTTTTACTGGTCATTTGTTTTTAGTCAGTTTCACTCAAGATCAGCCTCAGCCGGCAAAATCGAATAATCTGACATCCGATCGCAGCCTGGATAACAAAACTAGTGTTCTCTCTCTCTCTCTCTCTCTCTCTATTTAGCGACTCGACGTAGGTTTTTTTTTTTTTTTTTTTAAAGCATTACTGTAGTATAGCACGGACAAGATGGAAGACAGTTGTTCTGCGCGCAATCCTCCTTTTAAGCTTGAAAAATAACGCTTCCATTCAATTTTCACTGATTTCCTCTCTCTCTCTCTCTCTCTCTCTCTCTCTCTCTCTCTCTCTCTCTCTCTCTCTCTCTCTCCTCCTCCTCCTCCTCCTCCTCCTCCTACTACTACTACTAGAATTAGCAACGGCAGGTATGAAAATTGGCTGTTTTACGCTAATTACCTCTACCGTTGAAAAATAAAGTTTTCTTGATTCTTGATTCTCTCTCTCTCTCTCTCTCTCTCTCTCTCTCTCTTTGGGGTGGGATGGGAGGTGGTGGCGGGATCAGTCTTGGTAGTGGTGTACATTGCATGGCAAGCACCATACAGCTCGCTCCGACTGTGACGTCACCACCATCTAGACGACACAGCTCGCTTCGACTGTGATGTCACCGGCCACCGTCACCATGAGATGAGAGGCGAAATCAGCGCCGGCGTGCAGTTTGGGCAATGACTATACTACGCTGATCACAATGACTCCAGTTGTCCGCGCATTTCATTGTTGGCAAACTGACACCCCAGCTGATATTGACGACTAATATTTGATTTTGAGGGCCACTGAGCCGGGGTGTTGTCAGTGCAGCACGCCAACACTGTGACATAGATAAGTGCCATTTTAATGTAATGTCGTGCGTGCCCCCCCCCCCCCCCCCCCAGCGTGGATTATGTCGATATGTTATCAGTTAGATTACAGAGGCATAATACTCATATATCTCATTTCAGGAATGATTGCTCCCTAAGTGTAATAAATGTGACACTTGAACATTGTCGATCTTTCAGTCTTGTCTTTAAAGCATCGGTATGCTTGTCGTCAGGCTTCCAATAATGACAACAATGTGGAAAACGACTGTGCATGCCGAGACGGAGGACGACAGCCAACCGGGAGGGTTTTTTGGTTTGCTGTTGTTGTTGTTGTTGTTGATGATGGCGATGATGATGATGATGATGATGATGATGATGATGATGACGACGACGACGACGACGACGATGATGACGGCGACGACGACGATGATGATGATGATGATGACGACGACGACGATGTTGTTGATGATGATGATGATGATGTTTGTTTGTTTCTTGTTTAGGACAGATTTTGTCAGTCATTCCTCACGCTCGAATCACTTCTGTAACTTCTTACGGGTTTGAACACCGCTGCGCCCCTTCGCGGCTGTGCTAATCATTCTGTGATAAAGGTCAAACAGCAGGGAGAGTGAGTGCGGAGTGAGTGAGTTTTTAGGGCTTAAAGCCGCGCAAGCCACAACTGAGACTAATTCGCGGCTGAGTGTGCCTGCACTACATCAAAAGAAAAAAAAAATGTAACGTTGGACAAAGGATGCAAACTGGTCTACGGGGAAATATAAACCTAGGACATGCAGGAGACGCTGCACCTTCATGCAGGAAATTCTCTTACTCAGTTACTCAGGACTGAGAAGAGCGCGGCGGCTTCTCGAACTATCGGCACTGTCGTCTAGTAGAAGAGCCATGTTCATATCAGGACGGCATCAGGGTTGGGGATATCAGTTGCGGTTATGTGTTCATGTCCAATGTCAGTCTGAGAGCCGCGGAATGCGTGTGATATGTGTTGAGCCCGGTTTAGCTCGCGGCGCTTTGAGCCAAATATACGGGATAAAACGCCTATATTAATGCGATTACTATCATTATTATTACTTCCCACGCTGATGGCTCAGAACATTTCCGATTTTTTAACCGCTGATTTCCCCGGCGACTTCCGAACAACCAACGGGCTTGTATACCGGATGCACATTGAATGGATAGACACGTGCAGGCCTAACTTGGTGTAATTTGGGGAAAAAAAAATAAATAAATAAACACTGTATATCTTGTCGCAGCATATTTTCATAAAACCACCTTCTTACCAGCTATCGGTAACTGATAGTGCAACAGGAGACGGTAGCCTGTAGCCGGTGTTGACATCCTTAAACCGCACCCCCCCCCCCCCACCCCCACCCCCATCCCCACCCCCCGGCACCTCTCCTCCTCAGATGAGATTATTAGTATCTTTCAGACCCCCCAAACCCTCCCACCCTCCCTAAACAGAAACGTTTCTTAAACATGTAATCATTTTAGATTGGCGGAGTTCACCACGACTGGCACTGGTCAGTATTAGCAACAACTGACACCAGTTCAATGTACATTCTATCAGTCTACTGGTCCGGTTAGTAATTGAGTTAGCGTACACTGGCCGTAGTTTAACGTCAGCACGTGCTGACTCAGTACTTACTGATGAACTTATTCGCCTGAGCAGTCACTGTCCTCATTTTCACACCGAGTCAGTGCGGGCACGTGCCGCTACATGTGACGCAAGCACTCAAGAGGTCATTTTTTTCACAGAGCAAGCTGTTGCAGCTTCCGAAAGGTTTATGAAAGAAGCATCTGTTCCGGGAGACCATGTTCCCAAATTCACGCATGTCGTTTCGCACGCACACACTTTGCGGCGCGTAATACATTGGAGAAAGCAGAGATTTCGAGCCTGTAGTGAAGTTGACAGATCTTGCGGCAGTATCTTATCATCGTGCGCAGCTTTACCAGATAATTGGCATCAGAGACTCTCTTGGAATGAACCACTATGCTTCTTTCAAGGGGTGAAAGGATTTCATACGAAACACGAACAGAATTTACGACTTTGAGTAATGTCAAAAGAGACGGAACGAACAAAATTTATGTGCAGCAGAGACTGCTGAAAAGGGGCAGGCCACCCGGCGACGGTGACCGTGGGCGCTGAAAACCGCAGGAAACAATACCAGCGGTTTGGTTTAGTCGACTTTTTAATGTCAGTCATGTCACCATAGAGTCATAGGTACTTGTGCAAGGTCAGTCCACGAAGTTGTTGTGATAATCAATTAATCATCAGTGGTAGGAGATAGATTGCTTTGTTGTTTCGTGTTGAATTCGCCAAGTCGGGTGACTTGGTCCACACAGGAATGCCACCAGTCGATATTGTACGCGTGGTCGTGAATTCCCATGCGGGTTTTGACTGCATACGATCCATGTGGATTTACGTCAGGGACAATAAAAAGAGCCCGACAAAATGACGTTATTATCCACGCCTGGTGGACTTGGAAACATGACTCAGTATGTCCACCTGCCGCCATACACGCCATCTTGTCGGCAGCCAATCGATGTAGGCGCGGTCACTTTACCGTCCAACCTGCAGACATTCTCCGTCGTGCACTGTTGTGTCGTCTCGCGCTCTCTACCGACACTCACAGTAAGGCCAAGGTTAGGCATGGGGTTTGTAGTGGACAATCGGTGTGTGTTATCGAGTTCCACTATCTCCCAACACAATACAGTTACAAATGACCCGGCCACTAACACACACACACACACACACACACACACACACACACACACACACACACACACACATCTCTATTTTCCATACTGTAAGTGAATGTCTTGGTACAAATACCACACTTATTCTAACTTGCCGTTATTGAACTACGCGCACATAAAAAAGATGTGAAGTCAGTAATGAACAATCTGAAGAGACGCTCAGAGAGGTTATGCATCTGCTGAAACGGAAATTCCCCACAGGAATTTCCTGTGCCTAAGAGAATACCGGATCCCCGTAAGTCAGTATTCCCTGGACTGACTTTACCGGCCGAGCATGCCAGTTTTAACTTGGTGAACCACTCTGTGGAATATATAAGCAAACCACTCGACATTTTCCTCCATAGACATGGGCGTTGTACCGAGACAAGGAACTGAACCAAAAAAAAAAAAAAAAAGTTGAAACTGAACTCGAGTTTTCGCTTCAGCAGCCGAGAGGTGACTTGACTGGATGGTTTTTACAGCCCGGAAGACCGCGGCGGCAATGATAAGTTATGAGGGAGAGTCAGCGGAGACTCAGTGAGGACTGGTGCTGAAATTTTCCTTGACTTAAAACCTTATGCTTCACCCCAAACCAATCATGCATCATTCGGTGTATATAAACGCATAAATCTAAGCTGAAAGTGAAAGTTTTTATTTGTTTGTTTGTTTCTTTACAGTAATGATTTTAAAGCCGAAAAACACACTTGCCTTTATGCCGGTATGCGCGAAACTGGGAGTTTCGCGCATACCGTCGGTATAAAGGTACTAGTAGTAAGTAGTAAGTGCTTCACTCTCTGTAAGTTCAGTTTGCATTTCCTGCACAATCTTTGTAAATTGGAAGCTGTTAGCCCGGCAAACGTCTGCTCCTTCCTGCCACACAGGTGACTTGACGGGATGGTTTTTACAGCCCAGCAGACGGCGTATAAGCCCTAAAAACTCATCCACTCACCCCTGCCGATGGCCTCGACAGAGTTCTCAATGGAAAATCAACCTCTGAAGACAGCAGGGAATAAGTGGAAATCAAACCTCATTGGTCTACAAAACGCTTGCTTGCGTGAATGATGCAAGGCTTCGTATGGAGACACAAAACGAACTAACCAAAACGCTGCCGGCCGAGATTCTAGGCTTTTCATCCATGGAGTATTTTTAAATGCCACAACTGAAACACACTACAGCCGGACCCGCTACAGAAATGTTTCACCGTTTCAATTCTAACGACACTGAAGAGCGCCGCGAAGACAGTTGGGTTTGAATAATTATGCAAAGTCAGTCGTTGCCAAAAGCGAAATTTTGGATATTTTATACATACAGTAGAAACTTGACTAAGCGACCACTTGACTGAGCGACCGTTTTTCGTTCACGACCGTTTTAGCCCGGCACGGACGGTTTTTCTTCTTTATTGCATCTCCAAAGACCGACCAACTGCAGTACACGACTTAAGACCGTTATTCTGCTGGCAAAACGACCCCCCGCCTCTCTTGCTGGCGACCACCCCTGGCTTGTCTGCGCGGATTCACACCTTGCCGATAGCACCGCCGACCGCCCACGGCACAATCCCTGACAATACCCCGCGGGCCGCCAAGTCGTGGTACACGCGTGACCAGTCACAGGCCAATTATCGCATCGTTACAGCTTTGCGCCACCTAAACACAACTGCAGTTAAGCGGGTGGTGATCACCTCATCCTGTTTAAGTGTCAGTTCCGTTGTTCCTAACACCTGTCAAATCACTGATCATTGTTTTCTCCAATCACCTATCACGCGCGTGTCAGTGCGTGTGAACGCGTGTCTTAGTGTGTGTGTGTGAAGTAAGGCGGATATTTGATAGCCATGACGTGGTTGTTAATCCTTGCTTTTGTGTTTGACAATAAAGAAAACGGAAACTGTTTCTGTGTGTGCCGGCGTGCGATGTGTGTGTGTGTGAAAGAGAGAGCCCAGGGGGTGCCGCTGCGGCGGACTAAACTCAGCAAGGACGTCAGAGGTCAGCGTACGTCGTGTGTGTGTGTGTGTGTGTGTGTGTGTGTGTGTGCCACGGGGTGTGAGAGAGAGAGAGAGAGAGGATTGACATGTTTTGTCAGACTGAGTCAACGTACGTCGTCGTCGCGCGCGCGTGTGTGTACGTCGTGTGTGTGTGTGCACTGGCACCGTTGGCACGGCGCCCGCTTTTTTTATGTTTTTCTGTCGTGTTGAGGACTGAATAAAGCGAAGCAATGAGAATCGTGGTTGTCACTCAGTTCATGCAAGCTGTGCTCGTGTGTGTGTGTGTGTGTGTGTGTGTGTGTACTTGTTTCCCGCCGTAAAATTTAAACGCGTCACACAAGTTCACGACACCGAATGCGCGACAATGTGAAACGGAAGTGGTTAAAAACATGGTGGCACAAGCGACTCTGTTTACGTTTTCCGTCGCTGAAATTTAGGTAAAGCCGCACAATCTTGATTATTGGAAGACTCCACAGAAACACCAAACTCTGCTTCTGAGTCAAATCCACGCATGCACACTGTACTTATTATGCAATGATCCCTACGGTTGATATGCACGGCTCCCGGCCGGGCAGGGCCGGGTCCGGACGCCATTGTGACTGACTGCCGTATGGGCGACCAGTTGTTGTTCACGACCGTTTTTGCTCGGTCCCGTGAAAGGTCGCTCAAAAAAGTTTCTACTGTATTAGACAATAAAGTGACATTGAATTGAACTGAATTGAATTGAACCACTGTCTGTCGCTTACAACTCAGAATGGTTTGATAAAAGTGCCACTGTGGACAAAAGCTTGGTAATAACTATTATTTTATTTGTTATTCTTGTTTGTTTGAGGCCATGAGAAACACACAATACAATTATGGGTGCCCCAAACTGGGACTCCACCGAGTCGACGAAATCAGTCGCTACACCTTGTCCATCGACTGACATACAAACGTGTTCTTCTCTAGAAACCACACTGACGGAGAAGAAAAGAGCATCACTAGCAATTGTTACAAGGAGTTCGTACTATCTGAGACAAATCAATTCTGCAAGATGAGCAGTTGAAACACCGGGATGAGATGCACGAAGATTCAACACTTCAGCGCACCTGTTCATTAATCGGGCTTCGTGCAGGAGTATCTGAGTGAACATCGCAAGAAAACATTTTACTCAAATCTCTCTGCTCTACTGACCTTTCCCTGAGTTGTTTTCTTCTGCTCTCGCATTTGAGTGTCACGAAGACCATCTGTTCCGCTCCTGGTCTGCCCTCAAAACCACCAGACGGCAACGGAACATGTCTGAAGTGGGTAGACTTTTTTTTTAAAGTGTGTAGCACTGAGTACAAGAAGAGTAATTGTAAAATCTGTATTGAAAAACACAACAAAACACACACACACACACACACACATTTGGCACAAAATCCATGCTACGCTGCAGCACTCGCATTCCTAATCGACGCACGCTTGTACATGGAATTTTATGCTTTCCCTCCTCTATCTCGGCATGCAGGTAGACGGATAGCAGAACTCTGAAAGCTCCACCCTCCAGTGCCTGTCGGGGTCGGAGTCATTTCAAACCAGTCTGGGCGGAGCGGAAAGCTGGTGATTTCAAGTGAAGGGGGACGAACAGCACTACGCAGGTGGGGGCTGTATACAGGCCTTAGGTTTGTGTGTACACACAAAAACATTGTGAAATAAAATTATGTTTAAACCAACAGCATTAACCTGTGTGTGTGTGTGTGTGTGTGTGTGTGTGTGTGTGTGTTACCAGTCATGCTTTATCGTTTAAGACCCCCATAGCTGCCACCCCTTCCCCAGACAATTTGATGAAAAATGGTGCATTCTGCGTTTTCCACAAAACACTAAGCATTGTCCCTTGCAACAGTATAGGTTAGCCTTCTACACAAAACTTGAAGAAGTCCTCTCTTTCAGCAGCAGGCTTCTTAGCAAGAGCATTGAGGTACACGTAGTTGTATTAGGGTATGAAGTGATAAAGGCCTAGTGCAAACCGTTCAACATACCACATGTAATGTACATACCTCCTTCATCAAGTAGGGCTCGAAGTGTTGTACTCAGAATTTCAAATGTTGCTTGAGAATGTATTGAGTGAATGAGGTTTTCTTGTACATGTGTGTTGCAAGACACAACAAAGTACTGTACTCAGAATTTCAAATCTTGCTTGAGATTGTTTTTAGTGAATGAGGTTTTCTTGTATGTTGCAAGACACAGCAAAGTACTGTACTCAGGATTTCAAATGTTGCTTGAGAATGTTTTGAGTGAAAGAGGTTTTCTTGTATGTTGCAAGACACAGCATGCATTGCTACCTTCCTTTCTTTTTTGTATCTTTGCTTTGTTTTCTTGTGGTAATACATGCAGTTTTTAACTTTGTTGGAAAAGACCATCCTGTGTACTGATGCTTTCCGTGTAGATGTAGCAGGTATCTTAAAACTACCATACAAATCACTCACAAGCTTAACAAGCACATTCTTGACATTCAAAAGAAAAAAGACATTTATTTCCAAATGTTCACCACTGAAAGTGCGAATGAACAAAAAAGCACACGGCTGGTGTCTCTCAGAAAGTTCACTCACTCACGATTTCTACAACTGAACAAAATAAACGCACACATACATGTATACCTGTGCTAATTTTCTGCCACAACAAACACATGTGCTAGTTTTCTATCACAACATCAATCGGTGAACAACACATACAAGTTCCTTCAAGCTCCGGTATAATCCTTCAACAATTTTCCCTCCCGTCTTACTCCAGTCCTTGACCTATCTGTACACACACACACACACACTCACTCACGCTGCTTCACAAAGCACTGAACACAGTTAGCAATCACCTTTCCACTCTTGAGTCTGAATTTTTTGTTGTTGTTTGTCGAAGGTTCATAGGTTTGTCGTAGTACCTGATGGTGATTAGAATGTGATTTGAGTCTTTTTGTGAGTAAATTTCGATGTGACTTTCTGAGTACGCCCGACTGCTGAAAGTACAAAAACACTGAAGGTGTACACTGAACACAGAGTTTACTGATGACATTGCAGAGATTCAACAATGTGGTGACAAGTTGCAATACCATTATCAGATAAACATGCCTGAGTGAACAGTTAATACCTTGGCCTTCCCTTAGGAACATGTCTACTTAAATTGCAGCTGACACCATGATTAAACTGAGTAACAAATGTCATACAGCATGCATACTGCCTACATTTTCCAATTAGTCCTTACTTTCTGTATTTCTGGCGCTGACAACTCATAGTGACAGTGTTTTTACCGTATGTCTTTGTGCAAAAATCCATTTAAACCAAGGCTTTGAACATCCGCCACGTCCCACAGAATCCTGTGTTGTGAACTTACGTACATGCATGTGCACCAGGCGAAGCGCACCCAAAAGCACCTAGATATTGCACATCTACGGGTTGTACAACAACAATGCTGTTAGAATGGTATTAGTATCAGCTACGGCTCTTCACCAGTCAGTTCCAGGCACTCCGTGCGATTGCTACACAGGTTTCCACTGCTAAACATCACCTTAACAGATCCCGCTACTTTGACAGTCTAGAAATCTTGGACGGAGTGCCTTTAACTAAATAACAAAGTTCACAGTCAGCAATTACATAAGCGATGTACTCACAGTCATTGTCCAGATATTTACAGCAGTTTTTGGTTTTGGAAAAATGTACATCACAACAGAAGAAGGGAAATGGCGTTATGCCCCTCATGTCATGAATTTAACTACAGAGTAACTGATCACAGTGCAGAATGGTATATGTGTGAGTTTGTGGAACGCCTTGCATGCACTCCCTGCCTGTCCAGATGTTCAATGGCCGAGCATATAAAGACTGAAAGAAAGTGAAACTAGTATACATCTTTTCTCTTCTCAAAAGGCAGTTCACAAAAATCTGTATGTCCGTTTCTGTGCGAGCCTGCGCACCAACATAACCAAACAAATATTACCATACACCAAAAAAAGTGCACACATCTAAAAACAACATGAAAAAGTCACTAATAACTGACTAAGAAAATGTATATTTTTTGTTAAACATATATTACAGACTTCAGTAAATATCGTCTCAGAATGAAAAAATGTAGCCACTGATCGTCCAGGCAAAAACGCACAAAGATGTAAAACAACTATTACAGGATTCAGATGTACATGCAGTCACTAATGTTAACATCACAGCCATCAGGGAGCGAGATTGCGAGTATCAACGGTCAAAGGAAGATGAGGACTGATCAGGAACTGCTCTCGACGCGTTCACAGATTGCTTTCGTGAAGCCTGAACATGTGCCCTTGCCACCCAAGTCTGCCGTCAAATGCTGGAACAGCCAACACATTATTTTCTTTCGGTCACAAAGTGTAGGTAGCATACTCACAACAAGCATTCCATTGACTTCAATTATTAAAACACACACACACACACACACACACACACACACACACACACACACACACACACACACATACACACCAATAATAAAACCCATTCACAGCATCAAACGAGAGTAACAAACACTACCCTTCTTCTGACACTGGACAATACAGTGTACTGTGGTGACTGTGCAAAGACCCTACTCTGTCGACCTTTGTATCAATATTTTGCATTCTACAGTGCCCAAAAGCATGAGAATTTGAGGTAATACTGTAACATGCCTTCTCAGGTACAACAGGCACACAAAAAGCCTTTGATTTTGTAGTACATGTACCTCTACCCTAGAGTATTTTTGTAGTACGATCCAACCAGTGTAAATCAATGAACACGTACAGCACAAAGGCTCTCCACTTCAGATCTGCTACTACAGATTTCTACCCTAGAGTACAAAATCCAACATGATGATGGTCGCTACAGTCTCTGTCCTGTTACAAACCAAAACCGTCCAATCACACACACACACACACACACACACACACACACACAGGTTAGAGAGAGATCTTACCTCGCCATCCCTGATCACACTCAGCACAGCCGACTCGATGCGATCCCCGTATTCAGTAAGCCCCATGTGTCTCAGCATCATGACGGCACTCAAAAGCAATGCCGTAGGGTTGGCCTTGTCCTGCCCAGCGATGTCTGGAGCTGTGCCGTGTACCTGTACCAGAGATGCGCGCCTCAATGTAGTTTATGATATAAAACAACAGCAACCACAAAAATGGTGAATGTTTGGAAAAAAAGAAAAGAAAAAAAACTAGAGAGGCAGAAGCCTCCATGGCTCCCTTGTGACACAGGTCAAGGTCATTCACAAAAGTATGTTTGTAGAGCTCTTATCACTATCCAGTATCATGCTAAGTGATGTGTCTGGCGCTCTGAGTTCCTGGCAATATTACAATTTTCCCCAAAACAGTTTGTACAGCCTTGACCTTTGGTCAAAGTCATTCAAAAGAGATCTCATCAATGTCTATCATCATGCCAAGTTTGATGCCTCTAGCATTTGTAGTTCCTCCGAAAACAGTAATGTTAAAATTCACAACAGACAGCTTTAATGACCTTGACCTTCAGTCAAGGTCATTCAGAAAGGTAGGTCTCATTGCTGTCTATCATCACGCCTCATTTGGTGCCTCTACTGTTTGTTGTTTTGAAGAAAATGCCAAGGTTAAAGTTTCCACAAAAAAACACGCTTGCATGACCTTGACCTTGACTAAAAGTCACTGAACACAGGTATGTCTGTAAAGGTGCTGCTAATGTCAATCATCGCACATAGTTTGATGCTTCTGATTCTTCTAGATACTGATAAAATGCAAATGTAAAATTTCCGAACACTGTTTCAATGACCTTGACCTTCAGTCAAGGTCATTTAAGATGGTATGTGTGCATAGGTCTTATCACTGTCTATCAGCATGCCAGGTTTGGCACCTCTGTTGTTCATTGTTTCTGAGAAAATGCCAATGTTAAGGTTTCACAAAACTATCTTGTACGGCCTTGACCTTGACAGAAGGTCACTGACTACATGTATATCTGTAAAGTTCTTATCAATGTCTATCATCATGCAAAGTTTAAAACCTCTGGCATTTGTACATTACGAGAAAATGTCAATGTAAAATTTTCAAACAGAGAGCTTTAGTGACCTTGACCTTGGGTCAAGGTCATTCAAAATGATATGTTTTGAAAGGTCTTGTGCTAGTCTATCAGCATGCCAAGTTTGGTGCCTCTACTGTTTGTAGATTCTGAGAAAATGACAACGTTAAAGTTTTCTGGACACACACACACACACACACACACACACACACAGACAGACAGACGACGGAGGGTTAATACATAGACTCCCATTGTTACACAAGGGAGCCAAAAAGGGCATGTGCATGTGGTGTTTTCAACATGTACAATCAATCAAGTGATCATAATACGTTAAATAAGACCAAAAGTTATTGGATGATTTATGACATGTATCATACCAGAGTGTGTGTGTGTGTGTGTGTGTGTGTGTGTGTGTGTGTGTGTGTGTGTGTTTTGGGGGTTTAACGTCCTTTTCCACCAAACAGGGGTGATATCAAAGACAGGGCAACGATGAGAAAGCCAGCACAAATATTTTGCCTCAGCTGGGATACGAACTCACGACCCGAGCATTAGAAGTCCAATACTCTACCATTTGGCCACCCCGGCTCCCCCATACCAGAGTGATCCTACAAAGTGCAGCTTATAAATGTAACTGAAGCTATACAAAGCTCATGTAACATCTGTAAACTGCCCACTTTTTTTTTAAACAGGGGTAGTGCATTATGCCTGGTGAGTTGTATCATAATTAATATCTTGTTATGCTTAGAACAGAGCCTACAGCACATGAGAAACAAACAAACAAACAAACAAAAAAATAACACCAAGCAGTTTTTACACCCCTCAAGTTTCAAAAGCACCAAGGTTTACTTACGGACTCAAATATAGCGACTCCATCTTCTCCAATATTACCACTCGGGGTCACGCCAAGCCCACCAATTAAGCCAGCGCACAAGTCACTGTGAAAACAAAGACAGTAAACAGTCTTTACATGAATGAGCTGCTCATTCAAAAACATGTTTATAAATCAAGTCTGATATGCACTGCTGACAGTGATCCACGCCTCGCACTGAACTTCAATTCACATCATAAGTTTGATCAGCCACAATCAAACCAAATGCAAGGCCCAACACTGACATTTAAATTTGAAACCAAGGTAGGTAATTTTCAACGTGTGCGCGCGCACGCGCACACACACCCATGGACACCAAGTGTGTGTTTACACTCCAGTGTCTGTATGTTTGTGCTGAAAAGTATCTGCCTTGGTTTCACTTTCAGTCTTCCAAACTGAAAGCTAGAATTTGACAGGGCCATAGTATCTGACTGTCAGCATTTGGTCCTGGGCCTGCTGGCTGAATTCAACAGATTCTCAATTGATTTCAAGTAAGTGAGGAGGTCAATGGCAGATAGAGGAAGTAAAACCCATTAGGACTCACCTGAGGATATCACCATACAAGTTGGGCATGACCAGAACATCAAATGGCTTTGGGTCTTGTACCATCTGCAAACCAACCAAAATCTCTGACTCACAATTTGCACAATCAATTGCACCTTATTTCTGATGTTGATAATGGGTTGATAACAGAGAAAATATCCTGCCCTTATTACAGGAACATGCAGCTACTGGCTCCATTATAAAGGTGAAAGGGGATTTTCTCCAAATGAAGTATTAAAAATATGAAGGGTGAACATCGTGCAAGCTTGCTTGCAGAGCAGCGTGGGGGTACGTCTTGCTGGTAGGCAAGCCAGGTGGGAAACTGGCGATTGGAGGCTGGGTCAGGTGACTTGGGAGTCACGTGCCAGGCTAACTCACTGGGGCAAAAGAGTCAATAGAGGGTATTCCCTCTTGTTGCCAAGTACGCTAACGCTTCTGACTGAAGTGGTGGGGGTATAGGGGGAATCTCCTACAGTATCATGTCATTGGGTATATCCATAGAAGAAATGCATCTGCGGAGTCTCAGTAACACTAAGAATATTTGCCAGTGACTCACATTTAAACAGACAGTATCAAGATACGCTTCCTTGAATTTGATGTCCTTATTCATGGCTGCAATATCCCGACAGCATTTCAGAAACAGCCCATCCGACATGCGCCTGCAAACACACGAGACAAACAAAAGTATTCAATTCCATGCAACACTTTTACTGATTTGTTTCGACTATCCACAAACTTCAGGGCTGAAGTCAATGCTCTCCGAGAAGCTGCCAAGCTCATTGGTAGAGAATCCCCCCTGCCCACACACGTCGTCTTCCTAACTGACTGCAGATCCGTCATCCAAAGCCTGCAGTCACCCAGTGAGCAGCTGGAAAGAGACACACAGCACCTTCTAGCTGCCCTCTCACAACAGATGAAGGTTGCCGTACAGTGGATCCCTGCTCACTGTGGTCTCACAGGAAACGAAGAGGCAGACAGACTGGCCAAGTCTGGCAGCAGAAAAGAGCAACCCCAGCAGGCAGTCTCCTACACAGAAGCCAAGACTCTGGTAAAACATCAGTACAAGACAATCTGGACGGCGCAACACAATCCCACGTCTAACGACCAGATGCCACAGCTCCAGCGTTATGAACAGACCACCATCTTCAGACTACGAACTGGACACTGCAGACTGCGTGCCCACCTGTGCCGCCTTGGGCTGTCACATTCACCAGACTGTCCGTGCGGAACAGCCCCTCAAACCCCGGAACACATTCTGCAGTCCTGCCCCCTCTTCAAAGAAGCAAGGACACAACACTGGCCGAACGGAGCCACGCTGGCAGAGAAACTCTGGGGCAGCAAAACAGACCTCTTGAAGACCACTGCTTATATAAAGACCACAAACCTAATCATCTGAGGCGGAGTCCAGAACAGGGAACGCAGAAGAAGAAGAAGACTGATTTGTTTACAAGCATCTAAACATATACAGCATGTCCCAACTGACTAGCCCACATTTCAAGCAATACGAGTTAGTAGTGTAGACATAATTATGATTACTGCTCAGGGTAGACAGGCATTGCATGACACTGATCCTCCATGTCGGAATAACTGCAGACAAAACAAACTGCTAAAACTCCTACACTATTACTACATGTATATTATTAAAACAAACTCTCTAGAAACAAAAGAAAAATCATAGGTACTTACATGATGTTGGCTTTATGGACAGCTGTTACTGAATCACGCTTGTTCTCTCTGGCGTACTGAAAGGCATACTCCGCTACTCTCCGTGAGGCATTTTCTGTGATCAGCTTTATGCTTTGTACCACTCCATCTACAATCTAGGAAGACATAAACCAGTATATGTTCCTACATTTTCTGAAACACTGGCATCAGTCCAGTAAGACCTGTGGCTCCAATTTATGTTGGGAACTTAGATAAAGTCAACAACAGAATTACAAGAATGTAATTACTCTGACATTTTTTATACACCAGTTACTTTTCTTGAACTGACAAATGACAATGGACACACCTAATCACCAGAAAAGCAAATTATGCATCTTATCACTGGATTGCATGCCTACATTAACCCCAAAGAGCGCAAGCCTGACCACTATATGACAAGACTGGTAAAAAAAGAACAAGCCACTGCACACCAGTAGGAGCCAGTTCAAGCCACTATTACGCGTGGCTCCTAGTGATCTGAAGATTTCAAGTAAACTAGTGATTAAGGGTAAAACTAAAAGGTCCAAATTCTAAGACTTTTGGACCCGCAGATTGCTCAGAGCTTGTTTGGTGGTGTCAAACATCGTACTACTTAGACACCTGCACAGTGACAGCATCACACAGGCTGGCACCGAGCCAACAGAATGCTTCACGTGACGCAAATCAGCATCAGGTCCATGCTAGTGTAAGTGTTGCAGCACGCAACTGCTGAGTAAGAGAACTTGAATTTTTGCTGTTTCACAAAGCCAGAGGACAGCTCTGTCTCACATTGCAAGCTCTACTAATCATTAAGATGACTACATGTATTTCCAGTGTACAGGCGCACTCACAACCAAAACTGTTCCAGACAGAAGTTGGTGTCTGTTATAAAAAGGAAAAAGAAAAAAAAAAGAAAAAAAAAGAAGAACACATTTCACATTTTTGGGCTTGTAGCAGACCTGCATGTAACTGAGGTTCACAAAAAAAAAAAAAGAAAAAAAAAAAGAGAAAAAGTTGGCGCCTGTGAAACCTAGTAAACATGGAAACTGCACCGTTTAGAAGGCTACAGACTGAATGAGAAGATCCTCACCGTGTGTTCAATTCCACTGTATTCTCCTTCTGTGTTTTCTCTGATGGTTACCAGATCCACGTTGTCGTATGGTGTCTGGTATCCCTCGATGGACTTGCACGGACGCACGTTGGCATACAAACTGAACGCTCTGCGGATCAGACCACATGCAGTCAGTTACTCAGTGTGCAGAAAAAAAAAAAGAAAAAAAAATCCCATCTCCGTTGAATAACCCTCTGGCCCTTTGGCGTCTTCAGTGTTTCAATGGAGATAAGAAAGAAGTAATAATACAGTAGAACCTCTTTTGGGTGGCCACCCCTTTGGGAGACCACCTGCCTGTGCAGACCAATGTTACAATGATACTGGGTTGCACTTCTTCACTGTCTGAAGCTTCTTTTGGGTGACCACCTCTGTTTTAAGACCACTCTTGTCTGGCCAGAGGGTGGTCGCCCAAAAGAGGTTGTACTGTAATAGTAATGACAGTACTTATATAGCTGTAACCTATCAGATAATAACAGTTCTAAGCCTTTAAAAAAAAAGTGAATTGAAAGAAATATATATATATCAGACAGGGGAATTGCTGAGGGAAAAAAAAGACTGAAACCTAGACCAGGGTGCACAGGCAACGCCCTGCTGGGGGACCACAGGGGCAATGCCCCCCACTTAGGAAAACAAATTTTAGTATTTTTAACGGCATTCAGCAGCCTCTCTTGGCACCAAAAAGTAAACTACTGACATTCAAAAATGAAGTTAGACTGTCCCATATGGCATTTGTGTCCACACATGACTGTGTGCAATCTTTTTTCCCCCTTCCTTTCCTTTGGCTGAAAGAATAGTAAATTTGGCTGAAAATTGCCAAAGGACTGAAAATTTCCCAGCCCGATATATAATTTACAAAGCCATAAGGTCAGGGCGCTACCACACACACAGAGAGACACACACACACACACACACACAGTGTGAAGAGGACATGACAAACCATGCTAGTGTAAAAGTCCACCAGCGGTAAAAACAACAAAATGTGAATAATCAGATAAGGCACATCTTCCTCGACAAAAAAGAACAGAAAAATAAACCAGCGTTACTGCCAAGAAAATAAAGTGAAATTTCAACCGACGGCAAAAAGAACTTTTAACAGCAAAATGGAAAAAATAGACACAAGCTTTAAGAGAACACCTTTACAGACAGACAGACACATGGCAATTCTGAAATTCAAATAGCTGAGCTGACCCTTCGCACCACGTGATTGTAATGTGTTGATGTCCAGTGTGTGAGAGAATGCGTGTGATTCACATGAGCGTGCGCGTTGGGTTCAGTTCATGGCGCTTTGAGCCGATTCCTGAAATTGGGTAAAGCGCCTATACAATACTCATTATTCTTATTAAGTACATTCAGCAGCGCCATGAGCGTGTATCACTGGCCCCGTTTACATTACAGAGCGCTCTGAGGGTGCCCCTAAAGCGCACCGTACTGAGAGCGCTCCAAGGCGTTTACATTACACAATCGTGGAAGGGGAGCTGATATGTCACGTGCTCTCGAGGAATGTGACATATTCAAGATGGCAGCCCCCAGAAAGCACGTGTTTTTATATGTCTGGCAGAAAAAAACGATCTTTCGCCATCTGCAAAAATGGCCTGCTGCTACGGTGACACAGGGCCCCACATGACGTGACAAAAGCACCTTAAGCTAGAGCGCCCTCAGACTACCCACTGTAGGTAGTCTGAGAGCGGTGCGCTTTCGGAGCGGTTTGTCCAAGTGTAAACGTGACAGGGCGCTCTCAGGGCGGTATTTTAAGCTTATGTAAACGGGGCCATAGTTATCAATCCTGCCTGTACATACTTCCTCAAAGCCAGGTTGAGAGACTGGTGACCCTTGCCGATGGGTGTGGCCAGGGGTCCCTTGAGGCCCAGCTTGGTCTCTGCCATGGAGTCAAAAATCTTCTGTGGCAGGTGGAACAGTCCGTCTGGACCCTTCACTGGGGTGACGTCTACATCCTCCCATGTGACCGGAGCCTGAGTAATAAAAGGCAGCGTGTGACTTTATTATACTCTTAGTGCACTAGGTGTAGCTACAGAGCTCATTCGCTTTGTGTCATGCTTTGAAAACATGCCGGCAGACAGCGTAACACTTCCTATGGTGCTTGGTTCATTTGTTATCCAGCAGCCACCAGGCATCTCTCTAGCATCACTGGCAGACCACAAGGTGAATGAGCTCTGTAAGAGGAAAGAAGACTGTGAGAACACTACAACCACTGCAGTAGAAGTACCCTGAAGGTTTTTGTTTTTACTGTAAGAACATGAAAAACATAAAGCTCAATCTTGTTCTGTCTGAAAGAACATGTGCATTGCAAACAGCTCTCAAGCTCTGCATAGAAGCTGCAAGGACAAAAGACGAAATGCTTTAAAAATATGTGTACTGAAATTTACCCCTGCAGCAGCAAAAATCTCCTTTACAGCTTGAGAGATTTCTGGGCCGATGCCATCCCCAGGTATCATGGTCACCTTACGCTGGGCAGATTGTGACTGCAAAACAAATATGTTTGTGGTAAGTTGTTATACTGTTCCCCCCCCCCCACCCTTAAAAAAAAAGGCAACTCAAAGTAAAAAACAAACAAACAAAAACATACGAGCCATTACCAGAATACAAACTTGAAATAATGAAGGATGTAAGCATCCCTCTAACCAGTTAGTTTAAAGGACTTTTTGGTGGTGCTATTATGAGAAAGGACAGGCATTTCAGGGGACAAAAGTGCACTTGGATATATATGGCAAAACAAGAGGAAAACATAAGTGTATACATGTGTATACATGGTGAATATTTACTGCAAGTCTTGATCCTACTTGAAGACGCATACATTACATTTGAAATACGTCGACACTGCTAGCAGTGTGGTACCATGTACTTCATGTGACAGAATGGAGCTTCAAAATAATTAAACCGTAAAATAATAAAATTTATAAACAAAATAAAACAAAAAACACCCACATTCATATCAACTCTAAAAAGAGTCTTGCAGTCAACAAAAGATAAAAAATAAGATAAAACATAACAAGAGCAAACAAAAAGCCTCCTGGGCAACAGTGAAAATGAGAGAAAAGCTGTGAGCCACTTGCCCCGTCTTTACTTCGACGGGTTACTTTCTTAGAACTAGCAGTTGGAAGAGGGTCTTCTTTCTTAGGCTGCTGCTGAGGAGGGGGTTCAGTCTTCGTGTGTGTGTGTGGACTCTTCCACATCTGTCAAACACAGGCGTTGATCAATTTCTCCAGGTTTGGTTTTCTAATGATGAGACCCCCGTTGCACAAGCTCTAAGTTAGTCTAAAGAAAAATTCTCCCAGTTACAGTTAATGACTTTTGAGTGGAGGAAACCCAGAAGCATCTTTTTACTATCTTCAGGAAGCATCGACAGTAGTTAGCAGTCCACTTCTTGATATGTTTGTTTTATCTCTTTGTCAAGCATGCCCAGTTTAATCATTTTTTCACAGTCTGTTCCCCCCATCCCCAAACCACTGGCCTGATGGCTGTTCTTTTCATTTCAAAATGACATTTCTTTATCAAGGTGACCCTAATCTGTTGGTCAATTGGATGTACATATGCAGAACGCATTTCTACTCATCTCAACATGATACAGGAATGTCTTCAAAGACTATACGCAGCATAATGCAAATGGAGATCTCTACCAAAACACTGTATTTATAACAGTCTGTGAGCCTGAACTTGCATTTCCACTTCCAGTGTATTCAGTCCAGCATGTTCACATAGGCAAACCAGAATCCATGTTCTAATGTACTGAAACAATGTATCATGTGTCATGATGTGAACGGTAAACCATCTAAATCCAACACGGGAATCGCGCGTTTACTTACGGCATAGTGTCTCACTGTGGTCTGTGAGTGCAGCCCATCATGGTTCTGGAACAAAAATGGCAATCACTGATGTCAAGATTACAGACAAGCTGACATTAGGGTTTTGGAGTGGGAGTAATGCACAATTTTATTAGAACGGCAGATCTAACATTACTTGCTGCGGATAAATTTAGCCTACCACGTGCGGTTCATGTGCTATTTGACATTCAGAAAATCGTCTGCCACAACGACCGAACGTAAACCCAAACCGGCACAAGTACTTTACTGATCTTTAGCCTTGAGGGCTAGCACTGATTATTCCCTCTACAATTTAGCACTCACCTTGTTTTGAAAGACAGGAAGGATCCTTGATCCTGGCGACTTTGAAATGTTCAAAGACTGCGAAATTACCGTTCGGATGGCTTTCCCCGCCATGTTGACCTTGGTGACCTTGGAGTGTTGCTGCTATTTCCGGTAGAATTATTTCATAGGATTTTTTTTCTTTTAAATATGATTTTGAGTGCTTTGATATTCTAGACAACTGCTCTTGACAAACTGCTTTGAGATGTTGAGTTGTCAAAAACGTTGTGAACTTACAATGACCTCCTGATCTTTGACCTTTGCCACAAGAAAATAGTACCAAGGCAAACAAAGCATTATTCTCTGTAAAACAATGTGAGGGCGATTTTTAATATATGCTGTTTGTGATGGAACATTAAATGAAAGGAAAATAATACAAGTAATATTACAGAGTACGATTTACATCGATACGGAAAGTTCTCATGTCCTCTCATCGAGAAAGGTGGACTAGCCCATGGATTGGTATTGGGTCGGTTTTCAGTCAACTCGGCCCACTGCAAAGTCGGCCCAATACCAACTTGGCCCATTTCGAAGTCAGGTCGGTCCCAGTCGTATTCAGGTCGGTCTACCTCCTTTCCATTTTGTTGTTGCTGTTTTTGTTTTTTTGTTTTTGGCGCATACACACAGACAGACATATAGACAGTGTTCATTTATATATGACATAGGGGAAGTAAGTAAAGCTGAGTGTATGTGTATATAGAGAATAGGAACAAAGGTGTTGCTAAAGCCGAAAACATGCGCTCAACTTGATCAGGACAATTTGAAAGTAGGGGAAGTAAGTAAAAGCTGAGTGCGCTACCTAGATCTAGGACACGTGTGCTTTGTATACCATTGGACAAGTCTGCTTGCCCTACATTGGCTACAAGCCACAGTGGGGTGTGTGTGTGTGTGGGGGGGGGGGAGGGGTCCTACCATTCTACCGCTGAAACACCTAACAGATCTAAGGGTATCGCACCATTCACAGGGCCCCCATTCCCCTTCCACTGGGAGGAAAATGGTCGGTACAACCTAGGCCATATGAATTGGTGATTTTAGCAGCTCACGACAAAGGCTACTTCAACTTTAATTTTCTACCAGGCCATACTCTCAGTCTTAATGTTCTACAGCAGACTATCTCGCATGGGTACCTGTCTGACAGTGAATTGCGTGCATATTGCACAGTCACTGAGACGGGGTGTTAAGTGTGTATCAAACCAACATCAAACCGAACCCCACCCCCACCCCCCTCACCCCACTGTTTGTATAACTTACTGGTCCATCACAATCAAGGATGCATCAAACATGTTCCTGGAACAGCCTCCCTCAGGAAATGCAACACAATCAAACTTCCCAGTCAGCGTCATTCAAACATGCCCTTAAAACGCATCTATTTATCTCCGCCTTCAGATAATTCATTCAGCCCCGTTGCAAAGCTCGGCCTGTTGTTTTTGCAGTGTGTATGTATACATGTAGGTGTGTATTGGATGTTGGTATGTATGTAGTCATGCTTGTATACATGTATCAGTGTCTGGCTGTATGTATAACTATATAATATGTATTATGTATACATGTATGTATACATATAGACCTATGTATGTATGTATGCTTAATTTATATTTATTTAATTGATTATTTATCTGTTATTCATGTTTCTATTTATCACCTTTTTAATTTGTAAAGTGCCTAGAGCACCGGTTTTGGAGATCAGGTGCTGTAAAAATCCTCAATACTATTATTATCAAATCAGTGAGACCGAGCCGTCCACTGAGCCCATTATAGGGTCGTCTCCAATCACTCTTGTGTCGGGGGCGTTAAACCCCAACTAACCAACCAACCAGTGGTGAAAATTAGGGATGTGCCGATTAATCGAAAACCGGAAAAAAATCGATTTAGTTTTTGGATGATTCACTTGGCAACTTCCGGAACCTTTCCGGACATTGCCAAAGTTGTAAAAGGGGCATAACTCTTGTCGCTATCGACTGAAAAATGGCAGAACAACTTCAACAACGTGAACGTCTCATCAAAAATCCGAGAGGGAAATCAGCAGTCTGGAAAAGTTTCTTTGTGAAAGAAGTTGGCGGAACAATTCTGACAGATGAAGCCATTGAAGCTTACTCGGGGTTGCCTCCCCTCAAAGGTCACCCGGTTCGTGGTAAATCGCCGAAAAAAAACACTCGGTTTCGTCGTGAAATCGCAATTCGAAAACCGGTTCGGCCCACCCGAATCGGAACATCCCTAGTGAAAATGGACCGCCCTGACTAAAGCCTTGGGCCGACTCCGGCTCATCAGCTTGGGCCGAGTTGGAGGGCCGAGTTGGAATGGGCCGAGATGACCTTATACCCCAGCAAAGCCACACATCCAAATGCACACGCAGTAAATTTTCAACCACGCCATTTCGACAGCAGCAACAACAGCAACATTGATCAACAATAAAATGGTTCAGTTATGTCCAGTCTGATCAATTTACTGCCACGAATATCACAACTTCGTAGTTCTGTAGGCTGACCTATGACTTGGGCCAAGTTGTGGGCCGACTTTGAGTTGACTGGTAACCTATAGGTTTTTCGTTTTTTAAATAATGTTCTTACTTCCAGCTTTTCAGCTACGGAGGGATCAAACATTTTGTCAGTTTACGTTCCGTACCGATTTTTTTTTCTTTTTCTGATTTGGCGGATAAATACAAGCAAAGGTCATTTGTATATATTTCAAAATGGCCGACTGGGGGATCAAATTCTCGTTAGCATAGTCACGGTGTTTGGATGTACAAGGCCGTCGTAAAGCTTGCATTTGTGGACCTGCTTCTTTTATGCTGTTGATAGCGTCCTTTTCCTAAGATCCGGAAGGTGAGCAGTTTCGTTTATTTGTTGTTATATATACAGTAGTGTCCGCTTTTCGTGTTTGGTTGTCTTGAAAAAAGGTGAAGCGTGTAACTGTAAGTCGTCTGTCTGTTCGTGTATACATGTTTAGTGCATTTAGCCTTTTAGGGTACATGTTTATAGAGGACTTGCCCTCACGGAACAGGATGAAATTGTGTATTCTGAAGAGATCCCTTTTGCCTTTGCGAGTAGTACACGGCAGACGCTACCGTTTTGGACGCCGAAAGCATGCATTATATAGTTGTAAGGAATGAAAGTTATCTTGCTCCAAACCCCTCCCCAATGGCCCCGTGGTCACTTTTATTTTTCGGAAAATGTCCTCACGAACTGCAGATGTTTCCAGCCTAATTATTCACTGGGTGCCTCAGCTGTTAAAAATCGACCTGTGGTTGTTTCCCATACACGTGTACCAGTTTGTTCACACCTTCGATGTACTGGTTGAGAATGCACCACTACCAGCAGATAAACTTGATCAGTTGATGTACTAGACAAGTGTGGGAGTGGAGAATCTTCAACGGATACAAAAGCCATCTTCTAAAGGAGTGGTATCGTGAAGAGGGTGTTATTTGCATTTCGTTTCACCTGTCTGACTATGTAAGCCAGCCTGTTTTGTCTGTTAAAAAAATGTTTCAGTTACAAGGGAGTGAAGTGAAACATGCTGACTGTCTACTCCAGCCCACACACTTCAAGCTAGACACATTCTTATGTTAGCTATTCAGGCAGGCATGACCTCCCTTAGGTCTACGCCTAAACTTGTGTGGGTGTAATGTGTTTTTACAGTCACCCCCATAGCTTACCAGACCTACATGATTCACATGAGTTCCCAGGTATGCTAGTCTTTTCAGGTATGTCACTAAATACTTGGTGAGGATTCTTGTTTGTTTTGTTAGCATTGGAACAGTAAAACTTTGTTAGAAGAGCTCTAGGGAAACGACTGGGATTTTGTCTCATGATTTTCCCATTTCTAAATTTCCAGTTTCCTTGTCCGGAGCTCTGTCAGTCTGTGTAAACTTGCATTATGTGCATGCATGTATGTCTTTTCAAATTCAAGGCTTTTCTTTAAAGTTTAAATTTTTCTAAGGCCAGGATTTTGAGTAATTTTAGGATAGGCCTCCTCTGCGTCTGACCTATTCTAGGATGAACTGTTTCATTGCATTTGGAGTAAACGTAATGTGGCAGAATGTTTTGAAGTTGATTCGGGTGGGAAGACAAGGGTACCAGTCAGGTTTTAAAATAGAACGGGGCTAGAAATTGCGCCATGTGCAAACATGTGCCGATACTTGTATACACATGTATTCTCATTAGTGACATGGTGTGTTACTGTTAGCCTTTTGGAAATTCCTGGTTCTGATCAGCAGGACTTAAAATCTTCCACCTTTTGGTGGATTCCCACCTTTAGCTAAAAATTTTCCTTCCCCAAGAAGTGTTCCTCCTCTGAAGCACATGTCAGAATGCTCTACATTGTGCAAATTTTATTTTCAAATATAGTGTAATTCTAAAATTTTCCTTCAGGAAGAAGTTTCCTCATTTGAAGCACTTTAAGATCAGGATCAGGAGCACTGGAGCAAAACTTTGTAATGTAAAGGCCGTTCTTAACCGGGCAGACTTTTGGTTCGCGAACTAGGTTCGGAGAGTACGGCGAACTAGGTTCGCGCACGTTGTTTCTTAACCGACCAAATACTTGTGCGGAAACCCTGGTTCGAAAGGTTCGGCGAACTAGGTTCGAGGACTGCATAGCGTGTCGTGGGAACCCTCGCGATCCTTTTGCCGATCCTGCGCTCTGGTTGGTTGCTCGGGGAGAGCTGTTGTGCGCATGTACAAACTTGAGGAAAACGGCGGACGGCATCGCGGCTATCGACTCACTTCACATTTCCCTCTCTTGCGCTCTTTTCCTCTTATCTCCTCTTCCTCGGCTTCCAAGAGTTCACTCAAAACGATAACTACCGCAAATGCCTGGTCGTCTCGATCTACGAAGGCGGCCATTTTGGTTGTTTACGATTGTCTCAACTTCCGAGTCCGCCTTGTTCGGGCGATGACGTATGCATATCATTAACGGTCGGTTAAGAAAGAGAACTAGTCCGGCCGAACCTCTGGAACTATGTACGTGTGTGCGCTTGCCCTGTTCGTATACAATACACAGTTCGCCGAACAAGTTCGCCAGACTGGTGGTTCGCCCGGTTAAGAACGGCCTTTAGTGAAGACTAAGAGGACAAAAGAAGCGTTCAGGGCAGCTCTTGTGGTGACAGAGGTTAAGTTCAGGATTTGTTTTTGACGGCCTTCAGACTCCAAATAAGATAAAAGGTTAACTTAAATTTTATACATCATGTACGTGTACATACATACACATGTATGTATACATGTGTATACAACATGTACACATTACCAATAGGCAAGAGCACTCATGTCCTCTTTGGCTGTGGTCATCGTAATATAGTAGGTGTTAGGTTTAGCAGCTGGCAGAGGTGAGCTTGTAACTGTTGCAGTGAACATTGCCTTTACCATTATGTAACCGGGCGTCAGGGGTCCGGTTCATGCAGGCAGGGAGACCAAACACAGAGGTCGCTATGACATGAGTTTTATTACGGGAAAACAGTACAAAGGCCGACAATATGTAGACACGTGCAGTGACTCGCGGCAGGGCTGGCTGGCGACTGTCCAGCGAGGCGTAGCCCGCGGCTACTTATGTGCCCAGCGCGGGCCGCAAAGACAGCACTGCCCCAAGTGCAGCGAAAAGCAGACCGCGTGGGCCAGCCACAGCGAAATTTGTGTTTGTTAACACATGGAAAACGAACCACAGCGGGCGTTACATAATAGCTAGAAACTTCAAACAAAGTGCATCTAAAAGAGCGTGAAAAGTACTTTAAGACTATAATAGTTTAAGATCTCATCAAAACACAGACAATTTTCTATCGCCGATTAAAGAGCGTAAGGACAGGGACCAAGCATCTGAAAAGTGGTGAAAATCGCAAAATACACCCGTTAAACTACAAAACAGCGCTAAAAACAAAACACGATTAAAATGTACAAACTGTCGGGGAAACTACTGCAGTTTATAGAATTATTCTAAGTGAAGGGACTACGGAGATATTTGACACTGAACAGACACAAACAAACACAACTAATTGACAAGCGCCACCGCGGATACGCAACACTGCGCGCGTGGCTAGTGGGCAGTACGCACTACACAGGGCTGGCCAGGGAACAAAGGCTGATGAACACGGGTGGCCGGGGACGCGTAAGAACGGGTGGCGAGAGGGACAGTGGGGCTAAGAACAAAGAGGGGAATACAGCAGTGCAATCGTTGTAAACAAAATATCAGTAAATAGGGGCCGGGTATGACCCGGTCTCAATTACATTTTATGATTTACTCAGAGTCAGAATGAACACCAGTCTAACTCTCAGTCTGTGGTTATGGATAAATTTTTTATAAACCTGATCTCGGCAAGCGTTTGGGCAGTATAAATTGCTGCGTACTAATTGTAGGCTGCTGTGGACTTATGAGCTGTTCTCTTACTGTTGATATCATGTGACAATATGTATCTTGACATGTCTGAGGGGATTCGGAAGTAATACTCGGTAAACTTGTGCAAGTGGTGTATGTATACATGTATGTGTGTGGGTGGACTCCAACCTAGAAAGTGGGTGTGGCATTTCATTTGCTATCAGCTGAGTAAGCATCTACAGCTGATTTTGTCTTTTATTTTTAATGTGGAAGCCACATTCTGCAAAATCTACCACAATGTTTGGATAATCTTTCCTAGAAGTATAGGTGGTGGAAAAGGACGTTAAACTCTGTAAGTGAATGGATTAATGACAGCAGTATAAAGCCATGTAGGGAACCCCATACAACTGAAGCCTGCTGGGTGAACGGCCTGAACAAGAATCATACAGTTTACAGCTGGAAATGTAAAATATGCAACATTTTGTAAACTGTTTACTGACTTTCAGTTTCAACAGTGTTGCAGTTGGGCTGTCTGTCTCATTTTGAGGCAAACACTCCCCTTGACACCTGTGTACATCTACATGTATTAAATTATAATGAAAAAAAGAGCTATTTTAAATTTTTGCACTTTGTACTTTCCACATACATGTATATGTGCCAGAATAAATTAACATTAGAACTGACCCGCTTCTTGACATAAATGTCGGGTTGTGATCTCATAAACTGTCTCAGGCCTGACGCCTGTAATACGGTGATATCACATTTACCACTCACGTGGAACAGGACGGGGTCATGACAGCTTCATCTGGTGTCAAAACAAGATACTCTATTACAGGTACTGCTACACGCCTATAATGTTTCTTTCCTGAAAACGTGCCAGAAGAGTTCAGAAGGGAGGCAGGGTTACACAAGTTTACAGACCATGCAAAATGTCACAAATTTTGTGTTAAATAAATTTCGACCACTGTGGGTTTATAACAGTTCTCCGCCTAGAGCCCGTACCCCTTGTTTGGATTCCTCACATAACATGTTGTGCATTTTCTCATTCCTGGCCTTGGTTCTATTTATTACCAGTGTCGGCTGCAGAGACAAGCGGCAGCCGATTTACTGTTTCAGAGCGTGTACAGTAGTATAGCGGCCAGTCTACTTTGTTGGCCCTAGACAAGGCACACTTTCAGTGGAAGGGTGTTGTGTTGACGTGCGGACGTGTGCGTCTACTCAAGACATCGAGGAAGGATGTCCGAGTTCTTGTCACATGCGCAACATCTCTGAGATCTATACAGTATACTTGATCAATAAGCGGCCGTGAAGTACCAGCTGGTCACTTTAAATTTCAGACTAGTCTGTCTTGACGCACAAGTTCTGAAGCTCATCCGCTGAGGACAGTGTATTGTCGCGCAAATTATTTCAACCAGGACATCCTTGTCGGGTTCTTGAACTTGAAGTGGATGAAAGTTGTCTCTAGCTTACAAGTGTACTGGCCAGTGAAAGTTGCAGACACAGTACTGGCATCTTGCATTTCTGTCAGGCATCGAGGTGTGTTGTGACTGGGTTTTGTTGCACTTGCAGTGTTGATAAAATTTGCACTGTAAGCCTTGTTTGTTGTCACAGGTAAGCATATTAGAATAATGTTTGCTCACAGATTTAACAATGCCCTCCATACCCCTGTTTTGTAATTTATAATATTTTCATCATCGAGTGAACGAAAAGGAGATTTAAAATATTTTGTGTATCAGATGTATCCTCATTTTAGATCAGGTCATTTTGCATCTTGTCCGACTCGGTAACTGGCAGTGTATACATACATACATGTCCTTTATACTTATAGTTATATTGTGCACACACACACACACACACACACACACACACACACACACACACACACACACACACACACACACACACACACACACTACCGCTTGGCATGAGGTGTCGTTCGTCAGGATCCCGGACAAGTTAGTGGCCCAGACAGTGAAACACGGCCAGCGTGAAGACTGGCACAAATTAAATTCATTTGCTCGCCGGGAGAGTAAACTGCCACCTACGCGATGCTAAATAGTCGGCGTGGGTCGCTGTCGCTGAGCAGGGTTGGTGTGCACGAGGTCGCGATGTGATCCCCGTCTTGTACCAGTTGTAGGGGGGCTCAAGCTGCAGTCGTCCTTGTTCCTGCTTTCACAGTTTTATAAACCTGACCGCAAACCATCTCGGCCGTTAACCCAGTTAGGGGCAGCGACCTGAGCGCCTAATCTCGCGACTTCGCCTCCCCAGGAGCCAACTTGTCATAAGTAGTGCAGTCCACTGTAGGGATAAGGCTGGTCATTGTTCTGGTTGAGTGTCTGCATGTCATCAAGCTTATTGTATTGTTTATGGGTCAGCAGCGAAATCAGAACAGCATTACTAACATGACCACGCTTCCATGTAAAAACTCAAAACCAAGAATTATATATAATATGGTCTAGTTCACAGACACTAGGGACAGCATTCATGAGACAAACAAAGATTTTTGACAGATAATTTGTAATAATTTATTTATCATATTTTGGAATGGAACGTTCTATGGCGACTAAAGTATTTGATTTGTGTACACGTACTAGTACCTGTGTGCAGCGCTCTGAGTAGTGTCTATAACTCAGGTGGCAGTTCTTACTATTACTGTATTAGTGCGTATTATCTCAAGTGCACCCTTGCCGCCTCAGGCATCCCAGAGGTGAAAGAGTAGGGATCTTCAGTGTTCCTGTTAGGGGTTTTCAAGAGATGATTCGTCAACCATTTCAATTTGCAAAAATTTTTCTATTCAATCTGCCACGCAGTTAAATTAGGAAATGAGGGTAAAGTTATTTCATCAGCTTGTGTTCAGTTTATGAATATGACCAGTCTTCGTTCATTTAAATTACCCTAGTGCCTTTTGGTTGTGTTTTCCCGTGGTACGTACATGTATGAATTTATGTGGCAGGCACCACAGTGCTCTGACTTTTTGATTGACAAGCGCCTTCCTTCGTGACGCGTTGACCTCGGCTGGTATCAAATTTCACTTCAGGCGGGTGACAATGGGGGCGGGGTGGGTTTCTCCCAGTTACGGGTACACCGGGTTCACACAGTGCCTTCCCTGCGATCCACTAAACCTGTTGGTTGGGTAGAGGACTCCGGTACGCTGGCTTTTCAAAGTATCACGTGTACGCATGCATACGCTTAATACATGTGTGCACACACGTTTACATACTACAGTGTATTATATATATATATATCAACGCGCAATGCAGCCGCGGAGGCGTTTCATTTACTCGGTAACTGTATGCTGTTATTAATAATTAAGTGAGTGTTATCAGTTATGTATGTATACATGTATACATGTATGTATGCATGTAATACATGCATACATGTATGTATACATACATGATGTACATGTATGTATACATACATGTATAATATATATATATGTATACATACATACATGTGTATGTATACTATTTTATAGTGTAACGCTGACCTATATGGGATTCATACTTAGTATTATTCATAGACATGGCAGTTCCCATGTGGCCAGTGGGATTCTTGTGTTCTTATGCTTTCAGCTTCAGATACATGTTGGTTTAGGATTTTGCTTGCACTGTATGTTCACTTCAATATATCTATAATTTATAAATTTATACTTGCGCCTTAGATTGAGAAAACTGCAGTGTATGATTATGAAACGGGACTGCTCGCTGTGTGCGTGTAATGGAAAGTGAAGACTGCCTTCTCTCATCAACCTTCAGAGTTCATCGGGTGGATTAACTTGTCAACAGAGATAGACGTTCGTCCCTCCATTCATTACGACCCTACCTTAAACATAGTTTAACTTAAGTCTTAGGACAACACTTGTCCTTAGTTCTTAGGCCTAGTCACTGGTTCATTAGTCACAGGTATTTTCTGGTCCCATTTGGTGCTTCTAATCGTTAGTGTCATAGTGTGACTAGTGTATGCATTGTCATGCACACTACCTGCATGCATTTGAAAAGGGGTTGGGTCATTAGATTTGTGATGCATACGTGGTGTATACATGTATACATGTACATATATTGCATAATTCAGAAGTCATTCGTCTTATTTGACCCTGAGTGACTCAGAGTGTTTAGCAAGGCCAAGGGAGTTGAAAACCATAGAGCTAGATGTAAAGTGAAAGTTTCAGTTTAGATATTGCATTTGCTTTGCTCGAAAAGGTTAGGCAGGAAGGGAGAATTTTTTCCTTGTGTGTTCAGTACGGTCTGTTTGGGTGGGGAATACGGAAATGGGGGTTTAAATTTGACATTTGCCAAAGCGGAAGTATTAGTGTGTGGTGAAGGTAGCACACAGAATTTGGTGAGAGCCACAGATGATGGAGGGAACTGTGAGAAAGTTTTCTGCGATGGTTGCGCAGCACAACTAAGTTTAGGAGTAGGGTAGTGGGTTCCTGGTTGAGGATCAGCACTCTGTGAATTAGTTTGCATCAGTCCATGACTCTTAGGTGGGAAGGTTGAAGGGGATTTCTCGTCTGCAGTATTTATTTGACAAACTACACACTTGAAATTTATCTAGTGCCAGGCAGAGTATGATAGACTGTGCATGTTAGCCTAGGCATCCTCTGCCTGTCCCATTATAGCACAGGATCAAAGAGGCTTAAAGTTGGATGGCGCGTGTAGAGTGCTTGCAAGTTTACAGTAATAAAATGCTTTCAAGAACTTAGACCTCTGTCTGTCTTTCCCTTTTCCCCGTCTATCCCTTACCCTTGGTAGCAACGGCAGATTGAAAATTACCAGTGTAAGCAAAATCTTACACGTTGAAAAAGCTCTCGCGCGCTCTCTCTCTCTCTCTCCAGGTATAGTATCACCAACGGTGCTCTGTGCTGGTTTTGCAGGTCGTATGTAGGTCGATGTTGACTTTCAGTGCGGTGTGCGAGCAATTCTGTGAATTTAATGGCAGCAGTGTTTTGTGACGGTGAACAGGAGCAGAAAGCAGGGGTCCCATTGATCACTGTAGCGTGTGAAGTGACCTCCACAGTGAAGACGGGTGACTCACTCCCCGACGACCTGAATATCTAGGGACGCGCCGCTGTTCGGTGTCATCGTTTGTTCTGCCGGTGACACGGTGGGTACACAGGCAGACAGCGCTTAATTCGCCCACCATTTAGCACCGGGGTGGCAAGGGAAATCTTTCGGGTGGGCTGTCGCTGCAGTAGTGAATGCAGTGGGTTCACTGCATCCGACAAAAAAAAAAAGAAGAAAAAAAAAAAAAGAAGAGGCTAACATTAACCTGGTGAAGGTCTGTCATGCATGGGGGAAAAAATCATTTGCTTTTGTGCGGGGCGTTTTTGCTCGTTTATGGGCTGAACCGCTGTTGCACATGGCGCGTTGTTTCGCTTGTGCGGTGTCATTATTTTTAGTAATTTTACATTCCCCAACTCTGCCTACATCTGCATGGCATCGTTTTAGCCAAGCAACATGGGACCCAAACTCTCGGGGACGGAGGCAGACTCGGACGGACTGGCACTGACAGCCTCCGAACTACGGATCTGGCACGGGGCAAACATGGAACGCAGCAGAACACGAACATTATTTAATTGTACTTTGTAGTTGATCAACTTGATGATCCAGTCGTAGGTGACAGACCGGCTTAGCTTGTGTTACATGTAGCTTGGTCATGTGCGATGAAAACAAGGCAGTACAAGTTAGCGCCGTATGTATAGGTACGGAAAGGTTAGATTTGTCGGTCATGCATACGTAGTAAGTGTGTAACTGTAAGCAATTTGTTGTGTGCGTCAGTAGTATTGGCAGATTGCCTGTCTTCAGTCTGCGAGCTTGGCGGTATTTTGGGGGGTTGTGATACAACGCCCTCCCCAACACACACAACACACAGAGAATGAGTGACACTCATTGCCACAGACAAAAACACTGATATTGTGCATAGAACTTGTAAGTTGTATCCACAAACTACCCACAGAACCAGAACGCAAAATCTTCACTTTTGTGTATTAAATGAATGAATCATTTTGGAACTGCCAGCCGGGGGGGGGGGGGGGGGGGGCGGGGGGGGGCGGGGCGGCGGGGGTAGAACATAGTAGACGTCCACGTAGTAGACATTGTTCACTGTGTGCCCTGTTAATTTTGCAATTTTCTTTTATCATACTTGTACGCGATGTATCTGGTCCTTTGTGATGCATAGAAGACTGGATATGTTGAGTTTGTTTTTAATTTGCTGTGTGTCTGTGAGAGTAGAGGCTTTCCACCCACTGGTTTAACTCAGATTTATGCATGTGGCCCAGGACTAGCAAATTATGCAAACCCTTCTAGAAGTGCGTGTGAAAATTATGTGTACAGTATTGCACCTTTTCTGCATCAGTGCATGCCGGTGTCTTTGATGGATGTGACTTGTGACGTTGTGTAAACTTGTGTAAGTCACGCGCTGTGAGGTGATCAGTCTTCCGCGAAGCCGCTCCTGTTACAGTCTATCATCACGTGCATAATAGCCGGCATGGACGTTGAAAACAATAGCATCAGCTTTGTGTACATGTACATTAATGTATGTAGCCCAAGGCAGTAGCCCACTGTAAACTCAGTCACACCTTCATCTGGCGTGCATGAATTTCCTTTTCCCTCTCACAGCGGTGCATATTGCTTAGCTGCTAAAAATGTCGTGCAAGTTCAATACATTAGTTATGTCTCTATCTGTCTAGTGTCTGTCTCTTTCTCTCCCCCCCCCCTCTTTCCCCCCCCCCCCCCCACCCTCTCTCTCTCTCACACACACAGAGGCACAGGCACTCTCCACAATGCCCGTGTGTGAGGAGGAGGCGGGGGGGGGGGGGGGAGAGTGAGAGGCAGGTGGAGCCAGTGTTCGTGCGCGCGTACTCATTAGCCCTCGAGCATTCTGTCGAGCACACTCTCGACACGTTGATCAACACTGGAAAAATTGGACGGAAATACTGCCATGGCAACTAATTATTCTCTGACTGACGTGTTGGAACCACCTCCTGGTTGAGGGCACAAAACTATGAGAGGCGACATAATCTGTGACACAGTTGTATTCTGATCACATCGTCGGGGAAAAAGTGACTTGTGCCTGCTGTGTGGGTTGTGTCTGTGTTTGGGTGTGGATCGATCGCGCGCGCGCGCGCGCGCGTGTGTGTGTGTGTGTGTGTGTGTGTGTGTGTGTGTGTGAGTGATTCTCTTGCCGATTCCCCTCTTCCACTTCAGTGTCAGGTGCCACTGAGTGTCATTGTTCTGTAACACAGAACAAGTACATGTATACTGCTCAAAACTATTCCAGGAGGACAGTTTTGAAAAATAACTTGTTACATGAAATTTTCTGTATGTTTATCGCAACCATTTTTCTTTAATTTCCCTAACGTTTACAAAGTTTCGTCAAGAGATTATTTAGGGGTGAATTTTGTAATTCATGATGTTCCATTTTTAATGTCACAGGAATTCTTCACAGCTTTTCTTGCCAGTTTTTCCTGCCTTGACGTAATGCATGCATGCACAGGTTGAAACCCTTGATTATGTATGCAACAGACCTGCAGTTCAAGGTGTTCCTTGAATTGTTTTGAGTAGTATACATAATGCGTACCATTAAAGCCAAGTTTTATTTGCTCAGCTGCTCACGTACGCGGCTACAAAGGTTTTAGAACCCCGAAGGAATTCGCTTCACGCTATCGCAGTGATGCAGAATATACGCACAGGGCTCTCTGACGTGCGTAAAAAGACACCTATTTTTCTCTGTGATGTGTACACGTTAGAGTCAAAGGTTGATGCGAATCGCGCCGTAGTCGGCGTGCCGAGGCGGTCATAAGGGGAATACCGTGCAAGACATGGATGCGTGTACTGCAGGTAGTTTCGGACGCCACAGGGTTCACAGTGAATGCCCTTCATTCACCCACGGCCACACTAACAGTATAACACCTGTCCGGCGCTCACCCGTGGGATCAGACAAAACTTTCATTGTCATTTGTGGACAGGTAGTTACTGCTATCTTACGTACATCACGTCGCTACCGTTTCACTTTCAGTGCGAGGAAGAAGGCTCAAACAGCGCCATTTCCACTGAAAAACCTGGGCATGGAGTAATATAAATGGTGGATGTTAAAGGCAGGTTTGACCGTATACAAGTGGTGGATGAACACTGTCAACCGTGGCACCCGCGTAGGTTCTGTAATAAAGATAGTGGCCTGATGAGGTCCGTACTCCGTAGGCAGTGAAATTGGGCTGTCGGCGGGAGACCGCGCTAGCATCAACCGTGTTCTGTCAGCGTTGACATTACACTGTGACAGTATGACCGCGTTGTGTGTTTAAAGGTGGACTAGATCTCCCCCCCCCCCCCCCCCCGCTCCCATCGTCAGTTTTCCGATAAGACAAAGTCGCCGCTGATATTGATTAGGAAGCCAAACCCCGCTCTTAGAACTTGAATAAGATTAAGAAACAAATGTTAGGTGTGACAGCTGTGAGGTCGCTGTGGCCTTTGAGACGAAGCGTATCACTGATCAATGCGTTTCCTTTTTTTTTTTTTAAAAAAAAAAAGGATTTTCACCCAGGAGAAACTGGCATGAGTTTGTGTGAACTTGATGAATGTTCTAAAGAAGGAAAAGAATGGTTTACTTTAGGAGAAAAGATGGGATTAGGAGAAAAGATGGGATTTTATTTGTACCTTTTGTTTGTCAGTCAATAATAAAATGCATGCTCTTTGCAAGATTAAACACACGAGAGAGAGGAGGGATGTTGGACTACTCAAAGCTATGCACACTGTATGTATGCAGACATGTTGTAAAGCCACTAAAGGGGTCCTCATGCTTTGTATGCTAATGTATTGCAGTGCATTGCTGTACATCATCAGCAGCACCTATGCATCCCGTGTGACCTTTTTCCCCCATTGCTGTGTGTTCCAGATCCACAGAGGAGCGCAGGTGAGGACAGCGCAGCATCCCTACCGGCCATGGCGGCCCCACATCCTCAGCCGTCCATATCTTCTGTCATAATACACGGAAGGGGCATCGCCCACTTGTGAGCCGACATCTGCTCACGGCTGTCTTGTCTAGAGCATTGACTTGAGATCCACTCCTCAGCTTTAAAGGTCAGCAAAACATGTTTGTCGGTTCTTACAGATGGTTACAGTATACGTTGTAATTTTGCACCCAGGCTGACTTTTCAAAAAATTTGTTTCTATTTCTGTTGAAGTGGATCAGTGAAGGCTTTGGACAGAAAGGGAGTGTTTACTGTGTCAGGGTCAGTGACCTTTTTCTGCGAATTTAGAGGATCAGAATACATCATGTGCCAAAAGCGAAAAGGCTCAGACATGTATGTTAGAGCACAACAGAGAAAAAAAATAATGTATTCTCTAACTTCTGACCACAAAGACTTCATCAGGTGGACAAACCAACAATGCTGATCAGAAAGAATAATTATAATAATAATTATAATATTTTGCAATATATATATTTATATAGCGCAGTATCCCAGCAGACGCTGGCTCAGAGCGCTCAATCCGGTCCTTGTGAGTTATGAGTTGCTTTCAAAGTATCATATAGAGAGCTCTTTATCTGTGGAAGAATTTGAATCACATGCCTGTTGCTTTTTCTGCGCACGAGAGAGAGCAATTTAGCTGCTCATTTTTGTGGAAGATTGAAAAATAGTTGCCAGGTTTGGAAGATGATAGTCTCACAGTTACAGTGTGGCATGTTTGTAAAACTTGATGAACTTGAACGATAAATCATAGTTTTTAGACCTGGCAAATGGGAAGAACGTTCATTGATTTTTTAGTTTCATGGTTGAGGGTGTAGACAGAAAAGAGTCGTGCAGAAAGCTATGTCGGAAAGATGTACAGTATCAGTAGGCTGTAGTGTAGTGTGAAACAGGGACTTGGGAGACGGCCCTGAGCAACACGTGTGACACGGCAAGTCTGTTGCCATCTGGTGGTGGACGTTACCTGTGCCACAGATGGCCGAGGTCAGCTTACACATAAATCTGTATGAAACAGTGACTGGGAATTCGTCACCTCTTAGACTGCACGCAAAGCAAAGCAGAACTTCAGTATACATTAGAACTAGAAGTTGTGCTGTGTGTACTGGATGTATGACTATGAGGATGAGGTTAGTGCTCAGTACGTTTATTTTGGGGGTGGGAGATCATCAGAAAAATTGATTACATGCTGAAACTAGGAAAAAAGTGATTAATTGGCATATAATGTGTTAGCAACCGTGTGTGTGTGTGTGTGTGTGTGTAGAGTAGCAAGGACAAGATGTAAGACAGGTCTGCGCACCTAATCTTCTATCCGTGGAAAATAAAGTGTCATTGTCATTGTCATTGTCACAAGTAAGATTTATTTGATGTTAATTGTAAAATTTGATGTACAGCGGTTTTACTGAAAAATAATAAAGGAGAGAGAGAGAAGCAAAGCAAATCCACAGAAACAAACCCAAACAAAACAAAATGACTTATCATATCATGTAGTCATTTTCATGATTTTGAATATTTTATTTTTATGCTATGGGTTTCGTGTGTGCGAAACAAGTTAATTGTGTCAAAATTGCAAGTGGGGAGGTGTGTGTGTGTGTGTGTGTGTGTGTGTGCGCGCGTGTGTGCTGACAGTGCTGTTGCTTCTGGCTCTGGGCCCATGCTTACGGCACATTTAGTAGACCGTGCAGTGGTACTGTTATTATTAGTGGCAGACTCATAACATTTATCACCCAGTCATCACCACAATGCAGTGTGTCGACCATCTCACCCTTGTCGATGGTGATTCATCCGGCTGGTTCAGTGGCTTGGCTTGCTATTAATGGCCTATTTACGAGGGTGCCAGGCAGCGAGTATACCACTTAACAGAACTTTACACTCTCAGGCATGTACACACCTACATGTACACATGTACGTCATGTATGCGCTCTATGTTATGGTCGTGTTGTGGTTATGTAAGTGTTCTCAGTGCTCAGCGAGAGCCCAGCACGACATGTGTTGATGAATGTATTGCAGATGACTACAGTGGCGCAGTGAGTGTAGAGTTGTGCAACCAGTACATGTATACATGTATATTACATCAGGGCAGGCTTTGCGCTCGCCAGTTTGGGTTATGGAAAACACGGTACAGTTGTACTACATGTAGTATGTATACTTCCTTCTCCATAATTATATTACCAGTTCAGTAAGTGCGTTTGAGCATCAGGCGTATGCCACATGTATACTAGTGAACTGGTTTGCTGCTAAATATAGTCCATGTCGCACATTAATGACAGCTGTACAGTTTTTCACCTGCATAATATAATTCAGTATCCTTCCAGGAGTGAAATTTGGCTCTCAGAAAAGTAATTACAGCATTTTCTGCTCTCCTGTGCAGGGTTGCACATGTATTTAAGTCGGTCCCAGGACATTGACCTATAAAAATTTTAAATGTCCTATTTTTCCCACCTCAAGCGAACATTTGTCCTATTTAAATTTTTATTGCCACTGAGTGGCCAGGACACTGTGTCCTATCACTTTGCTGTTTCCAGGACACTTTGTCCTATAGAAGCTGTGGAAAATGTGCAACCCTGCCCGTGTTGGTCGTGTCAAATTCTGGCAGTCGGAGAGATTTGCATACATTGTTCATAAAGACGTCCTCAATTCCTCGTGGACGAAGTTTATCACTTTAATTATTTCGTCTTTCTGCTCTCTGGTGTGAAGGGGCATGTCTTGGGTGTTGTCCTGTATTCTGACAGATAAGACAAGCGGTGTAGCTGTGCATAAAGAAAACCAAGTCTCTAGCCAGCTGCGGAGAAGGACAGGTTCCAATGTCCAGCGTAGTGCTGGCACCGTCCCGCCGCTTCGGTGCCAGACCTAATCGGCCGTGATACACATAATGGAACATTGTCTTACGCTAGAAGTAGAAGCCGCCGCTTACCGGTTGGGGGCAAAACAACCCCTGCTATTGCCCTGGATAGATCTGCTCCTGACCAGGTATACAATAAATACAACACCTGCAGGTGGCTCGGGAATAGTAAGTAGCATTGTTATTGTAGAGTAATTGGACAGCAGAACCACTCTTACTGGACTTCTAGACCCGTGAAACAAGAGACAATTGGATGTTGAGAAAGAGGTTGAAATGAGTTATCTCCAGTGTGTAAATTCTTCATCTGTCAGATGGTTATTTCTGATAGGGGCGATTACCACTTTTTTGTGCATTTTTGGGAGGCACTGTCCATGGTAGGGGAAGGGCACAAAAGACTGACTTGCGTGATTTTGTTTAACTGAGGAATGAGCAGCTGTTGGCGGGTGAAGAAAAACAAGCACATGAAGGTGAGAATGGTGTAAACTGTTTATTTTACAGCGTCAGTACTTGCGGACAGGTTTGCCCCCAGGCCCTGGAACTGTAACCCATAAAAGTCAAAGACGTCACGCAGTCTGCGTTCAACAGCAACAGGCGCTGCAGACTGTGCATCATTGTTGCTGGAGCCTAATCAGAGATAAACCCCTGCCTGGTGCCGGGATGAATGGCATTGTTAAAGCCATTAAACGAGATAAACCACCCAGCCCATGGGGGACCCAGCCATCTCTAATGCCACATCACAAACGTGTCAGTGTTTTTTGTTTTTTGTTTTTTTTCAACCCGGCGACGAGATTCGAGCAGCTATGGCTTTTAGGGGTGGCTTTTTGTGCTCAGTTTGCGGCTGGAGGAGGAGTTGAGCTGTTGCAGCCAACCTTGAAATATTGTTTTACAAGACGCGGCGGCCGTGTCTAGAATACCCCTTCACGTTGGAAAGGGAAAAACGAAAATATTTCTGCTGCCTGATAACTGAAACCTGTGACACCCATGTTTGGATTCTCGAGGTATGAGTAAGCATACTGGTGCTGTCAGCATCAGGCAGTTTTGCAAGCTTGTGGTCATCGGAGTTTAGAAGAGTGTAAGGGCATTCTCGTGGACAAGTCCCGAAATAGTTGTCTTTGTCAGAATTGCTAACTTCTATGCTGTACACTCCATTTGAATTGCCCTATGGGGATCCGGATAGTAAAGTACATTGTATCCATCCGACTGACTGACTGTCCGATACATGTATACAGTCAGCTGAGGTAATCTGTTTACATTGGACCTTAGATCTGCATAACTTCCGGGGAATGAACCTTTGAAGCCTTTGTAGAGCTTGCATTTCGTACAGTGCAACAAGTCCTGTCATTGCTATCATGTCTTTCTCAGAATTGCTAGAAACTCCATTCATTGTGTATGCTTGCTACACAGCGTGCAAGTAGTCAGCTGAGTTACACGTAATAATTATCAGGTTACAATACATTGGAGCTTTGAATTGTGGAAGTTTAAAAAAAAAAGGAACCTTCTACCTTCTGCGGAACTAGCAGTCTCAGGTAAAAGTCCTGTCATGTCACTGTGATGATGCGTGTGTCAGAATTGACAGATCACACTATTCATTGTGAATTTCCCGATTACTGGGTGCGTGTAGTCAGTCGAGATAACATCGGATTATTTCACAATGGGCGTACCTTTAGGAGAAATGTGCATGCATAATTTAATGGCCGTGTCACCAGATGGCACAGTGGAGGCGTAATTTGGGGCTTCCGCTCTTCCGGACTGACTGGTGTAATTATTGTTGATAATAGAGGGGGCACTAGACTCCATTCTGTGCGTTTTCTCTTTATGGTCAGGGGACTTCAGCTCAGAGCGGTAATGTAATAGACGGACTTTGTTCCAGCCAGCTCATGTGCAAAGAATATCCGGTTATAATACAACTGCACATGATGTATGGCGTTAAAAGTAATTAATTTTGAAAATGTGCTCATTTATCCTGTAGAGCTGCAAGTGCACATGTATGTATACATACATACATAAATGCCATTTCAGTAACATTTCCCTTTTTTTTGAAGGAAAAACACTTGCATTTCAGCGTGACTTGCAGTTGTAATCCTGCTGCACAGCAGGTTGAGTGTGTTTTGTCTGTGCACTTCCCCAGTTTATAGGCATTATTCACGTGATACAGTGCTGGAGGTTGGCAACCACTTAGTTAGAACTGGCCAACCTGTTGCACCTATGACTTTATGAGCGCTCTGCTAGGGCATGCATGCCCTGCTTGCTTTCCTAGACTCGCACCTAGAGGACATGTATAAGGATTACTGTATTTATTCTTGACAGTGCTTGAAATTGAATTGAACAATTGTTCAAAAAGTCCGCCTGCACTTCCTGTTTGAAACTGATCATTTACAAACAATTGCAGTTTCCGTATAGAAGAAAATTTTCTTTCATATGGAAATGAAAGCGTTTGCTGTGTGTTAATCTTCCTGCCTGATTCACACTCTTTAATTAAAATGCAGCCTTTTCTTCTTTCTGTTTTGGTTGTATTTGGACAGGTCTCTGCGTCTTACAAGGCCTGTGCTCATTGCAGCAGCAGAGTGATCAGACATTTATAGTGTGAGTGGTCAGAGTTTTCATACTCACAGTTAAGAAAAAGCGTGATCCCTGATTTCTTTTTTACACGCTGTCTTTCAGTTTCATGTTTTTGTGTGTGTAGGAGAATGGAGGAGCTACGGGTAGCGGACTACTTTGTTGTGGCAGGCCTGGGAGAGGGGGCATTGCCACTGGAGGAAGTGTCCAACGAAGCAGCCATCAAACCTAGCTTTCGCCAAGATCCCATCACAGACATTGCTGTCATCAATCGCAGTGCAGGGGAAAAGGTATTGTTTACAAAAAAAATCTGCAGTTGTGTGTGTGTGTGTGTGTGTGTGTGTGTGTTTGTGTGTGTGTGTGTGTGTGTGTGTGTGTGAAATTCATATTATGTGCATTGTCTTAGTGTGATAAAATGCATGGTAAAAATTGTAAATTAGAAACAATATGATGCCTTTTGATATTTTGGCTCAGTTTTGTGTACGAGGTCAACTTGTTAAAATTTTGAGGTTGGTGCTGTCTTACTGCAAACAGATTTGTTATTCTCTTCTTGTTATTTGCTACTTTGGATACATATGAGTGCCAGTCATGGCTGCCCTTTAGCTACATGTCACCTAGAACTAGTTTATTTGCTTTTTGAAAAAAATCTGAGACATGTGCTGCATGAATTCCCCTATATTTAGGTGCCAAAGGGTTTCCAGTGCCTGGAGACAACCCCAACTGGATTTCCAGCTAATTTAAACCATGGATCGATTAGGTGTCCAGACATGTTCATCTGCTACAAGCGTGGTCGTGACAAGCCGCCGCTCAAAGACATTGGGTGAGTCTTTGTTGTTTTGTCACTGCGCAGGTGGATTCAAAACTAGAAGAGTGAAATATGAGGAATCATTATCTTACCCCACTGTGGCAGGTGGGGGTTTTTGCGGCGCGTGTCAGTCAGTCAGTCATGTGAAAGGCTGTCATTGATCCCCCCCCCCCCCCAATCCCTTAGTTTATGTGTAATGTGAGCCTAAACTTTACTCTGCCAGAAAAAGGTGCTATAAAAAAACTTCTGATGTGCAGGGACGTTTTAACTAGGTATATTACAATGGGCAAGGTTTTAGCAATTTTTTTTTTTGGAAAAAAAACCCCAAATAAATTGTACTGGGGTTTTCCTTGTGAAAAAGTTTGCTATGTTTTGTGTGTATTACTTTACTCAGCTGTATTACACCGCATAACAATATAAGTGTACGTATAACTAAATGTTCCTTGTCAGAAGATAAATCTGAAACGTACAAGCCTCTACATGAAATTGACCCAACTACAATGTCTGTCTGTATGGGTGTTGACATTACTACTCGTTGGTTTCATTCAGTGCACGTTCCAGTCATGGGAACTAAGTTGAATCTGTTGTATTATTTCACATCTGTGTGTGCGTGTGTGTGTGTGTGTGTGTGTGTGTGTGTGTGTGTGTGTGTGTGTGTGTGTGTGTGTGTTTTCTAGGATCCTGTATGAAGGCAAAGAGCGTGTCATGGAAGGCTGTGAGGTGGTGCACACGACTCCATTTGGCCGTCCCGCCAACATCAACAACAGCAACAGCAGCCGCATCTACATCACATACCGCCGAGCGTCGGACACTGCCTCCAGTGACACGCTGGTTGTGGTGGACATCTGCGTCATACTTGCCAATAAGGTTTGCGGTCTCCATTATGTTAAAACACAGCCTTACACCCATTTTGTGTCTGTGGTGAGGGTGGATGGGTGGATGGGTACAGGGTAATCGTTGACACTTTATGTGCAGTCATTTCCACAGGCCTTGTAAGTTTAGATCTTTTCAGTTGTGGATGATGATGCTGTGGGCATTAGCTGCCTTACCGTAGTCAGCCTTACCGTGGAAGTTAACGTTTCATTTTAGTGGTTTCTCTTGATGCCATTCAAATGACCTATATAATTAAGCAAAGATTGTGGAAGCTGGTTACATTATCGGGATGTGACTTCATTTTCAGAGGTCACAAGTCAACGTTGGCAGCTTGCAATGACAGAAACATGACACCGTTAACACGTGTATGCAAAATCACTGCGTTCTGTGGCCAAATGTGTGTCTGCTGGTTAATTACATCATGCTTGTGTTTTACAGGCAGAAGAGCCACCTCTTACCTACAACCAGATCCTCAAGAACCTGAACAAGGGAATGGTAAGTGAGGAACTTGTTTCTCCTTCATAGATTGTTTACAAGAACAGATTGGTGAATATTTCTGGCATTTTAGGATGAAGAAAAAGTTCTAGGGTAAGTTGTCCCTTCTTATGTGCATACAGTGCTTGCTGTTCTCTCTGTGTGCAGGTTGGGTCTGACGTGTTCATGTGTTACAAGAAAGCCATGGTGAAAACAGATGTGTTGGCATACAAGTCAAGTAAGTATTGTTTGAAGCGTTTCCAGCTGAATAAATAGTAATTGTTCAGAGGAGAAAAGAAAAGACCCAGTCTTGCAGTCAGCAACTGTGCAAGTATCAATCAGAGTGGTAACATCTCTCGTGCAGGCTTTTGAAGACTGATGGCAATTTTCTGATGCAAAAGGGAGTGTTTGTAGTACTAGTAGTACGTATTAATAGTGAATGTAGTGTGCTGGGCATTGAATGTGATGCACTTTCTTGCAGCAATCCTGGGGCGATACCCGGAGGAGGACTATGAGAACTTCCCCTTGCCAGAGTCGGTACCCATGTTCTGTCTGCCGATGGGGGCGACGATAGAGTGCTGGTCAGCCAAGGCCAAACACCCCATGCCCGGCTTCTCCACATTTATTCTCACTCAGTCTGGTGGGGACAAGGTAGGAGCCTGGTTTATCATCATGTTTATGATCTGAAAATGTTCCTCGCTGTCAGTGTTACCCACTTACGTCCCCAAGAGACATTCTTCTCATCACAATGTAATAAGACTCCGGAAGCCACTGCATGGGCAGATTTCATCAGTTGACTAATTGTCCAGTACAGTCGTATTTCAGTGCTTGGTGTTTGGACGTTATGGGTTGAGTCTGTAGTATTCTGATACAAATTGATGGCATTGAAGAGTGTTTGGGTGGTGTGGAGGGAGACTACCACTTTCAGCAATGCTAGTTGTTTCAGGTTACTGTTGTTCATGTTGTGTTCAGGTGTATGGGGCGGCAGTGTCTTTCTACGAGGAACACCAAGAAAGTCAGCTGACAGACATGCAGATGCGCGCCCTGGGCCTGAAGAATCGTTCCATCCGCGAGCAGTTCAACATCCAGAAAACGGTCCACGTCCGCAAGGCCATCTGTCTCCTGTCACACTGGCCCTTCTTTGACGCCTTCAAGAAGTTTCTGTCCCAGCTGTACAAAATCTCTATCACAGGCCCTCATCATGTGCCCATTGAGCGACACATCTCTCACTTCATGTATGATGTTCCATACCCTTCACCGCAGCGACCACGCATTTTGGTTCAGGTGAGCATTGAAATTTCGTCAAGTTCTGTTTTTGTCTTACAGTCTGATTTATGCTGTATTATGCACCTAGAGCTTGTAAAATTGAAAAGTGGAAATTTTTGTGACTGCTGCAGCACTATCCGGAAATGTTCAATTTTCTTCTTGTTTTTCTTTCTCTTAAGACTCGGTTGCAAAGTTCATTGTGAAGCAGTGTACTTTGTAAGCAAAGTTTTAATTCATGGTTCAGAATAGGCAAACTGTTTTATCAGTGATGCGTCACTGACTGTCAGAAGATGCATGCAGAATGACGTGTATACTGGGCTAGGTTTCATTTTTGAGGAAGCTGATAGATATTTGTTTGTTTTTTTTCTCCACAGCTAACTCACGACTCGCTTTCACTGTGTATGCCGGAGGATTCCCCATTGCCACAGAGGTAAGGACACTGTTTTGAACAATTTCATAACTTTAGGCCCTAAGATTTACCGTTTTGTCGTGGGTTAAGTGCGTTATTTTGATCGTCGAACCATTTTCTGAAATGACATCTCCTGATCAGGGGGCTTCTCATCTTTGAAATCACTGTTGCAATAGACAGGAAACTTTGAACCGCTGAACACCCTCTCACCCAACATTCAGCTGTTCAGATTATAACATCTTGTGAAAAGTTTAGGTGGTGATAGGTGTATTGATGATTGTTAGGTCACTGTCTCAAGTTGAGGTTTATTGTTGTTTTTCAGTGGAGCATCATTCATCACACTGCTGCGTAACCTGGGCCCTGAGCTGTGCATGAACCTACTGCTGTATACTCTGCTGGAAAACAAGATCCTGCTCCACTCTCTTCGACCCACTGTCCTCACTGAGGTGGCCGAAGCCGTCACTTCTGTAAGTTGCATGCAAGTGTCGCCTATTTTCCTGTGCGTTTTTTTTTTTGTTTTTTTTTTCCCTGTACACCACTTTACTTTCAAAGGACACCATCGTAGGAAATTGTTTTAAGGGTTATGCTAACCCACAAAAGATTTTTCGTGATTATATGTGGGCCTTGGAACAAAATATTTCTTTACAGACAGTACATTGTTTGCTGGCACATAAAATGCCCTTTTCTATTCATGAGCGTGATTAAGGTCTAGTTGATGATGTCCACTTTTTTTCCCATCTACATATTCACAGCGATGTTATAAACTGTTTTGTTGAGATTGCTCTCATGGTTATCCTGGTATTGTGTTAGCATTCACTAACACAGTTTGAGCAAAATTACAAAAAGACCTATGCATTTAAGACGGGCCACTTGATTGTGTTATAACTGTTTGCGAGTGCTTCATTACTGTAACGTGTTCATCACTGGCACTTGTATCAAGAAGTGTGCTACTGTATGGGTTTCTTCTGGTCTAAATGTAAATGTGATTCTGCATTGTGATTGTTTTGTGTGTTCCAGATCATCTTCCCTTTCCACTGGCAGTGCCCGTACATCCCACTCTGCCCGCTGGGTTTGTCTGACGTCCTGAGCGCACCCTTCCCTTTTATTGTGGGTGAGTGGTCACAGGTCATTCAGAAACTGTGCCATTAACGTGGCCAATGCCAGTGAAATATTTCTTTCTGCTCAGGGTGAAAAATATGTGCACACTATTTTGTGACAAGTTTTTTTTTTGCGACATCAGCTTATAAGTTTCTTGTTGTTTTGCACAGGTATTGACTCTCGGTACTTTGACCTGTATGACCCACCTCCAGATATTATCTGTGTTGATCTGGACACCAACAGGATCTATTTGTAAGTATCGTTTTCTACAAGTATGTCTCAATTTGCTTCATTCTGCGTCTTTTATTCTACCCTTAGTTTTTAGGTCCCTAGTTAAAAAACTGCCAAAAATTGTTTTTGTTGTTGCTAGCTTAGTCATATGTTCAAAGCAGGCTACTGTGCATATTCATTTATTCCTGCAGTACATTCCCTAATGGTGTTACTGTTAAAAATACATATTTTTGTCTCTGTTTAACTTTTCAGACCAGACGACAAAAAACAGCTAAACTACAAAATGATGCCAAAGGTAAGAAGACTGTTCAGCATGGGACATCTTACAATCTTTGTTCCTTCAAAAAGAAAAGAAAAAAAGGTACCTCAAGACAACCCAGGTCTATGAACCTTCTTTAAAAGTGTGAATCGAGCATGTTTTGAGTCTGAAAAAGTGACTGATGGTTTTGAAGCTTTTTGAAATCCAAGACTCGGGACATTATCAGTGGTTGTTTCCTGCTGTGTTTACAGAAAGCAGTGCGTATCCTGCAAGACTCCTTACTTCGTCTGTTTGAGATGTCAACCCCCACCCAACCAGGCCCTGCCAGTGAGGAGATCAGTCTGGAGATGACCAGTGTAGACATGGACTTCAGGCGCAAAAAGAAGCAGGTTAGTGAGAGATTGAGGGTTCCCTGGACCAGTCACTGATGACACTGATTGTTTTGAGTTCTTGCTGACGTTTTCATGCTTGTTCAGTGCCTGGAAGTTTTTTGTTGATGATGATGTCAGAGAGTTAGTAATAATAATAAGTGTAATAGTAAAGCTGAAGAAATATGAAATCTTAAAAACTAAAGGCAGCGGAAAAAGAGAAAGTGAACGATGTAGAACCCAGCATTGACAGTTTTAAGTTTAGAAAAAAAGAGAAAATGTTGGCAAGCATGCAAGTATTTGTGACTGGTTGTATGGCAAAATACAGGTCCACTCTTGTCTTGTGTCTCATGCTTCCCATGTATTGCCATTACAAGGCGGTAAAAAAATCTAGCAGGTTGCGTTGCAATAACAGATTGAATACTGTCGCCTTGTGTCTTTTTCTGGCTACACGTTTTTGGTCTCATTTTTACAGATGCAGATGGAGCTGTTGATACAAGAGGCATTCCTACGCTTCATGGCCATCTTGCTGCGTGATTACAAGTCCTACTTGAACCCCATTACAAGGCAGCCCAACAACCGTGCCACAGACGCCAGTGTCCTCTTTGACATGCAGGGTGAGTGTATCCTATACACACTGTGATGTTAAATTCCAAAGCACCTTTCCCTTTTTCAGTAGCAAGGTATTTGGCTTTTACGGTGTTGATTGGCTTTTTAAAAGTTTTATTTTAAATACTGTAATGGTTACTAAGGGGAAAGTAAAACGTTCTGTGAAAGTATGAAATAAAAAATGCAGAGAACCTTCATCAGTGATTTTATCTTCTCTGTGCTTGAGCTTGGTGGTTTGTGTTTTGTTTTGTAAGTGTTTCCCTTTTCAGACTTGAAGATTGTCAGACTTTGTGTCTGTTTTGAAGACTGTAGTGTATCATTCTCATTGTCTTACGCAGGCTTCCTCAAGAGCCGTGACAAGACCAACACGAAGTTCTACACACAGATGATGAAGACTCAGATGTTCTTTCGCTTCATCGAGGAACGATCGTTTGTGTCTGACAAAGATGCCGGTCTTGCATTCTTTGATGAATGCACAGAAACAGTAAGTACAGTTCAATAGCTGCAAAGCTCAGGTGGGGGAAGGGAAGTACACGGCAGTGGGTTGGAAGGAGGGGGGTGGGCACGAGGGACTTATAAGCTCCTTTTCTCCTGTTGGGAATTGGCAGATCTGTCATGAAGTGTTTTTCATTGTTGTTTTTCAGTGGTTATTATTTGACTGTGGTCAACTTCTGTTCATTTCAGGTGGATGAAACAAGAGAGGATCAGAGATTGATTGAAATTGGCGGTTCACAGACCAGGTAACATGCTTCACTTGTGTTATAATGCCAGCATACTTTTTACTTTTGGGGGAGAAACTCACTAGCAGTCCATTTATACCTATTGCACTTCCAGCACTGTTGCACCCAAACTCATGTCGGGTTTTGTGTGAATAGTGTACAGTGTGCATTTTGTTGATATGCCTGTTTGTTAGTTTGTTCTTATTTGAATTTTGTTGTGCAGTGAGAGGACAGTGTTCATCATGCCACCAGAACCTGTAGGATTACCAGAGGGAGCAACATACAGGTAGACACAAATCGTGTGCTTGACTTTCATTATTTTGTAGCTTCTACTGAAAGAAAGGAGGAAAAGACAAGTGGTGATTTCTTGGCAGTTGTACCTGTTTGGATAGCATAAGACAGATCACGTAGAAAAGTTTTTCAAGACTCAACTTTTATGGGTGTGAAATTGGTTCAGGTTGATGTAGTGGTGGATATAGTACAGAAAAGGAAAGAAAAGGTGCAAGAAATGTTTTAAAAATTAAACCGTCTGCGCAGTCATTGATGATTCTTCCAGTGTACAAGCTGAAGCAGTCTTAGAAAAACAGGATCTTACAGTGGTTTAGTAGTTCATTTATTGTTAGACAAACAGTGTTTGCCATGATGAGTGTTTTCTGCAGTGTAATGAATGAGGTTTATCCTGTGAACTTTTGTTGTGCAGCTACAACGGTTTCCCACCTCTGAAACCCGAGTTGTTCCTGAAGAAGAAGTTGTCCACGCTGTCGCTGCCAGGCAAACAGACGCTGTGTCCCAACAGTCCTTTGGCTCGGCGCTCCAAGCAAGAAGTCAAGTCTGCTCAGAAGGTAAGTTGGCTAGTTTGTAGCTGTAATGAGAAAACTTCAGACACAGAAGTGCGAGGTAAAAAATGAACTTCTGCGTTGTGTTGAGTTACGGTGGGGAGGTGGGGGCTGAGAATGTGCAGCTTAACTGTCCTGCAGCATGAAGATATACAGTGCTACTATGCACGTTTTAAAATGTGGCTTGGTTGCAACATTTCTAGTTTGCACATGTTCAGTAATGGTTGTTTTTACTTGTTTCAGCTTGCGCAGCAGCATTTGGGCAACCCTCGCCACTGGGCTAAGTAAGTACCGTTGTCTTGTTATCAAACTAAAGTTACATTGAGTGTTCATCATCATGGTAATGTCAGAGTGTCTGTGCGGTTTGAATGCCTGTGGAATTATCAGTTACTTCCTATTGTCTTCCCTTTGTGGACCGTACTGCACGCAGGTGGATAAGACTTACCACCTCTATCTGCCCTGATCAGGTTGGTAGTAGTAGATGAAAGTATGTTTTCCTTTTCAGGATCACTCAAGTGGAAATTTGGGTGGGTTATAATCGTAGATGTTGGGACTGCAAGAGGGTTGGATTGAAGCAGACTGTGCACGCTAGCCTGTGTCATCGTGTTATGTAGTAAATGATTAGGGCAGTGAGTATAGGAGTACACACAAAACTCAACTTGGGAACACAGAAAAGGCTCGGAGGAGACTGAGAGCATTGAAGTCCAGAGCTGACTGACTGGTTACTGTTGTGTGTGTGTGCAGGTGTCTGTTGAGTCACTGCTACAGTCTCTGGTTCATCAGCTTCCCAGCTTTCGTCCACACCCACCCCAAGAAGATGGAGGCCCTCAAAGTGGGATTTGCTGTCCTACAGAAAATGCACTCTGCCAAATTGCCCTTCGTGGACCAGGTGAGTTTGAGCTGCGTGCATCAAGCAGTTTAAAACTATTTTCCTTACAGAAAATGCTTCAGTGCGTCAGTGCTTTGAACTGTGTGCATCAAGGAGTTTAAAACTATTTTCCTTACAGTAAATGCTTCAGTGCGTCAGTGCTTTGAACTGTGTGCATCAAGGAGTTTAAAACTATTTTCCTTACAGTAAATGCTTCAGTGCTTGAAGCTTGTTTCTTTTTTTTTTTCTTTAAAAAACAAACAAAAAAACCTATGTTACATTTTTGTGATTGGATATTGATATATATGCTTATTGTTGCTGTATTCAGAGTTGAAATCTTGTGTGGGAGGAGGGGAGAAACCGAAACATACGCATGTGTTCTTGTTGCTGAGTTGATTTTACTGTTACAAGCAATGTTGTATATGTTTGCAGGTGTGTTACCGTGTGCTGATGCAGCTGGCGGGGCAGTACAACAAACCTGGCCTGGCTGTTCAGGTGTATTCCTTGATGAAACGGAACGGTGTGCAGCCAAATGCCATCACATATGGCTATTACAACAGGGTAGGTCTTACTTTTGACATCACCTTGCATACAGTAACAACTTCTAAACACGATATAGTTCATTGCAGATGCTTGTTTGTTTTTTTGGTTGGTTTGTGTGGGGGGGGGGGGGGGGTGGATTTTCTAGTTTGTTTTTATGATGAATCTTGGCAAGATAGAGATTAAATTTTGGCCTCCAGTTTGGGGAAATGGATTCTGCTTCTTATAGTAAAGTCTCTTTCAGTTTCACTTTCCATTAGAAACTAGCCTCTGCTCAAAGAGTTGCGTTTGAATATGAAGTCATTTTGGCAGCTTGAAGTCAAGAAACCTTCACTTATTGTGCAGGTGATGCTGGAAGCGAAATGGGCATCTCCCATGTCGAAGGGCAAACTGCGTTGGACCAAAATCCGCAACGTTATCATCGGTGTTGCGCAGTTCCGACGTGCCATCCGCCGTCGCTCGCTCTCCCTGTACTCAAATTCAGGGTCAGAGTTTGACCAGATCAGTCACGCTAGTGTGGACAGTTACCTTGACGATCATGGTGACAAGTCGAGCGTGGAGGCAGGGTCCTCGTGCAAAGTGGTGTTCAGTCCAGACACGCATCATACTGAGGTCAGCAGTGCTGGTGTGACCAGTGGTGTGGCAGAGACCAGCGGAGGTGCGGCAGTACCAGTCACTATTCTGGAGGACAGAATGAGTACAGGTTTTTTATGGTGTTTTCTTGGCTTATTTTCTTTGCAGTTATGCACTGTGGTTCTGTTGGGATTGCTTTCATTTTTGTTTTGTTTTTCGCTGCTGCTTATTTTGAGTTCCTGCACAGTTTTGCGTCCACAGTTTTGCCCTTTTTTGTCCTTTTTTTTGTTGTTTGTTTGAGAAGGTCAGCATTCACTCCTTTCTCTAGTTTGGTGAGGAAGTCCAGCGTGAAAAATTTTTCACAGCTTTGTATATTTTTTTGTTTGTGTTTGCTTGTTTGTTGTGAATGTTGCTGCCTACTGCTAACCTACCATTGGTCCTTTGGAAATTCTCCAAAACTGTGTGGGTTTTCATGAAATAACAATAAAAAAAAAAACCCTGTGGAATTGAGAACTTACAAACAGTTCACATGAGTGCTTCACCAGTTTCATTTTCAAAGCTCAGACTTGCCATTTGTGGTACTTAAGAAATACTTTGATGGTTTTGAAAAATTTTGATAATTTTAAAACTTGATTGAAATTTGCGGTTCACAGATCAGGTAAAATGCATCACTTGTCTTCCTCTTTCCATTCTAACTTCAATGCAACCTCGTCAGCAAAGACTTATAACAAGACAATCCTCAGTATTACCAGCATCTCTGATTAAAGTGATCATCCATATGATATATTCTGACATTGAATTTGAATTGCATTGAATGGAATCATCATGGTGTTATTTTTTATATGTGGCAGGAGGGGTTTCAGACGGAGGCTACAACTCCATGACTCAGGAGGACGCTCACCGCATGTCGCAGCTGATGAGTGTGGAGGGAGACAGTCTTCCCTCCTCCTCCCCGTCCCCCACAGCATCCGACCCAGACCACATTGAAGCTCCCCCGAAATCGAAGACAGAATCCTGGAACCCTCTGCGCTTCAGCTTCCGACAGAAAAAGCGACATCATTCGGAGAAAAACAGGACAGGTAATACTGCTTTTTTACTTTTACTTCATTTATCAAACCAACTCCTCTCCCCCCCCCCCCCCCCCGCCCCCCACCTGCTGTACAAAAGCTAGCTGTCATCTCACCTGGTGCTGCCCCAGCCTTTTCCCTCATGCTTATTTCATGCCTTACCTCTGATCTCAGGCAGTTTCTCTCCAGCTTTCAGCTGCTCTCCCTGATGTATCATAAGTTCACTGTTCAGGGGAGACAACTGTACCTGTGACTGTTCACCTTCGGGCGATGTACTGCAGTCAACAACTTTGGCAGTTTCATTAAATGGTCTTAGGACCACAAATTGAATGATTTTTTTTAATTTTTTTTTTTTAAGGTCATTCATGTATATAAAAGTCTTCTCTCATAGCCTATCTTTTATGGGGTTCCGCAGAATCGTCCGATCAGCAGGGACACCGTGCTCGCATCGGCAGCATCGTGCGCAAGTCTATCCACTCTTTCTCAGAGCATGACAGTGTGGAGATATTGAAAGGCACATTATGTGAGTGAAGAGTGAGAACTGACAAATCGTCCTTGTGTCTTGCATGACTTTTTGCCTTCATGTTTTTAAAAAGAAAACTGTTTCTGATGTTTAGTGAGTGTCTTTCAGATCTGTCTTTACAACTCCAATTGTCAGTTCATCTACAAGTTGATAGTGGTTACTGACTCAAGTCTTGCTGAGTTAATTTGTCTGATGCTGAAAAAACCATAGATGCAGTCTGGAATATTCCGTTCTCAGCAAGACCAGTGTTAAAAAAGTTGATTGCAAGCTTTGAAGCAAGATTTTACATTTTCTCGCTGGTACATTGTGAAATAAGCGGAGCCATTTTCCTGCCTTTGTCTTCCTCTTGGCTTTTGGAGCTTTCCCGCCAGATAATTATTAAAAATGAAAGGGAAAAAAGGAAAAAAAACCCATCAGTTCTCAGCTTGTGAAAACATTCCATTCAGCTTATTCCGTTTTAATATGGATACCTGCTGTGATGAACTTTGGATATATGGATTTTGTTACATCCAGTTTTAGTGTTACTGTTGATAATAATGCATTTTATTTACCTGTCAAGTGCCTAGGCCTGCCAGAACTAATGCCTCCATTAGGCGTTAAGTATATATATATATATATAATCAATATTATTGTTACTTTTATAATCATTGTTGTTGAAATTATATTTGGGACATGTTTCACATTATCAGGGACATGAGAGAAATGGATAGAGTAAGAAAGGAATGTGTCGGTGGCTGTGAGTAGTGATGTGTTAACACGAGTATGGTAAACAGAAACAAAGCACCATACCACGGTTTATTATAAACATCCTCTGGTTAACACTTCCTTTGTATCCACTTATATTCATTTCTAGTATCATTGTATGTGCATGTGCATAGTGCTGAAATATAAGTTCAGATCATAATGTAAAGGGTTTGTGTCTGGCAGGGGGAAACTCAGCAGGAGTGTTGATGGTCAGTGAGACTTTTCTGGAAAACGGTGCTTACCTGGCAAGTGGTGATCTACGGCTGGAGGTTGAGCAGGCCTCCAGGGTGCGCCACAAGGGCGAGCCAGGCGGCGGGCCCAAGCCCACCCGCTCCATGAGCCTCTTCGCGTCATGGCGACCCAAAAACATCCTGAACGGCGAATTCAAGTTGCCGTCTGTGCCCATGAAATTCTCCGATCTGGCCCGCAGGGAGGAGGACGACGTTTCTCTGTCAAGCATGCAGTCCACGGAGGAAGCACAACCCAAATCGGAGGTCACAACAACTGTTGATAGTGACTCGTCCTCTGCTGGAAGGTCAGAGGTCAAGGACAGTGGGGTGGGGTTGGATGAACAACCTAGTTCCCACGACTATGGGGTCAATGGGGACGGGTTTGTGGAGGAGGGAGGGGTAGGGGAGGTGGCGCCTGTAAATGGCGTGGAAGGTGAGCTTGTGTCTAATGGTGAAAACACACACAGTTCCACCACGGGCAGCGAACCTCAAGCTGAAAAAGACAGCAAGCCTGTTGTTACAGATTTGGGGGGTGGGGGTGATGTGTTGGGGGATGAGTGCAAATCTAGTCAGCCTCGCGTGGACACAAAGAGAGGCTTGGATTCAATAGATGAGACCTCACAGTCCCAACCCAACTCCAACGTGTGCAATACAGAGTCTGGTGCAGCGCCAGGCTTGAACGGTGCGGACAGTGCAGTTTCCAACAATGTTGATGGTGGTGTGAATGGTGAAAGTGCTAGCATCGATGTTGCTCATTCTCACAGTGTTGGTGAGTGTGTTACGCCAGAGAAATCGCGTCCAGTCACATTACTTGGGGAGGCGGGTCGTGCCATGAGCACCCCAGCCGCTGGGCAGGTAACAAGTACGCCTCTGAGTTCTGCTGAACCATGCCGGACACCTGTACAAAAACAAAACAGCAATCCGGAGTACCACCCGCTGCCTAGATCCGAACCACGCAAATCTTTGCCAGAGCCACCGTCAGACATGGCCCTTAGACGTTCCCAGAGCCTGCGGCGTACGAATGACGTCATGCAGAAGACGGGCGAGGCGGTCAGTGGGTTTTTGAAGTTCGCTTCGAAGGCAGCGTACAGCAAGTTTAACGAGCTCAAACAGTCCATAACCACTCCCATCAAAAATGCTGCCAGCCTTTCATCTCTTGGTCGCTCCACGGACGAATTAGACACCGCTGGTTCTGACCGCGGCAGTGTGGGCGGGTGCGATGATGACGGTGCGAGCAGCACGAGTGGTACAATACGGGAACGGCGGAAGATGGGTGGCAGTCAGGACATGCTCAGTACTAGCGAGAGTAGCTACACAGAGGGCTCTGGTCAGCGCTTGTCGCAGACCTCCTTTGGGGACAACTCGCTTGGTAAGTTCATCTTGACTTTGATTTGCTGGTTTGTTCATTTGTATGTTTTAAAAATTTTGTGTATCTGCAGACATCTTGTGATCAAACCTGTGCATATGACAGTATGAAATCAAAGGATTTCATTTGTAATTTATGAAAAATTCAGAAGAATAAAACTTGCCTATCCTATAGGGGCTGCATCACTTTCAACAGGTCACGGTATTCTGCCCGGAATGTTTGTTGCATTCTGGTTCATTTTCTCAAGGGGGAAGTCATGTGAAACACCTGGACAAAATTGGTTTTAAAAAAGGAATACATGTTCTTTTTGTTTGGCTTATTCTATTTGGAAGGTTATATTCAACCTGAATAGCTTCCGTTACTTCATGTCATCTGCTGTCTGTTTACAGGCAGTGCTCCGTCCCCTTCCTACCTTGACAGCTTCCGCCCAGCCAGAGAAGTACGCTCAGACAGTGTGAGCGCCAACAGTGCTGACGGCGACCTGATGACGATAGCGATGGAAGTGGAGATGTCGTCCTGCTCACGCTGCAGTCGCTGTCATCGTCTTGTCTTTGATGAGGAAATTATGGCTGGATGGTCCGCTGATGACTCCAACCTCAATACCACGTAAGAAAGCTTAAATAAGTAAATAAGCCTCCTTTTTGTTTCTCGCTCGCTCTCTCTCTCTGTCTGTCAGTGTAAACTTTTAAGTCTGTATGACACCTGTATTAGTTTGCCTTTGGTGATAGACCCCTGAAACTATATTTTGTGCTTGATGGAAGAATGTTTTCCCAACTTCAATTGGCAGGAGATAGATTGAGTCAAAGTTTTATAACCACATGCACCACATGCACTGTTCATTATATCACAGTAAACAGGTATTCCCTCAAACACACAGATTTCTTGTCAGTCTGTTTAATGTGATTAAGTGGTTTCTGTCACTTCTTTTAAGCGCGCGCGCACACACACACACACACACACACACACACACACACACACACACACACACACACACACACACACACACACACACACACACACACACACACACACACACACACAGAGGGAGGAGAAACTTGTTGACAGTGTTTGTTTACTGTTTGCAGATGTCCATTCTGTAGTGCGAAGTTTGTTCCCAACCTGCAAGTTTATGTGAAGGTAGGTGTCCGTTCTGATCATTGTTGCCTGTATACATATGATTCCGTAAGTGTAAGCTGCAGTGTTCTTAGTTGCTACGCTGCAGTTCTTTCTGTTTTCTCACTGTGGTATGTAGCTTTTGTGACTGCCAGAAAAGTTGTAGGCAGATAATGCAGGTGACTGCTTCATTGAATGATTGAATAAATAGCCAGCACACGGTATGAAGTGTATCCGGCAAGTGTGCTATTGAGTTAACACTGAGCAGTTTGATTATCACAGTATATGAAGGAAATATCCATGACGGTGTTCAGAATCCGAATCACATTGTGTTGTAATGTGCATTTTTCATAGTGCACAACTTCAGTACACTACATACAGTTTTGGGACATGTGTCCGGTCTATGTAGAAGCAAGTAGTGGTAGGGGTGGAGAAGTTTGCTGGTTTCATTTATAGTTGATTGCACACGACTCGCTGGTCCCATTTAGTATTTGTGGTCATGCATGAGTACCGATAATAACTACTCGGGTCATTTCATTCTTTCTCTGTTTCTTTCCTTCTCCCTTTTTGTTTCTCTGTTTCTTTGTGTTGAGTGTTGGTTATTGTGTTAGAACCCTTTTTGTCATTTTGTACACCTGTGTACAGGTTTACATGTAAAGCATGCATGTTGTTCATACGCCACACAGTTAGCACTGCCCAGTCACTGTTGCATGAAGATATATATATCTATATATCTGTACATATCACATGCATGTTTTGTTAACCTCTACACTATGTGTCAGATTCGTTGGTTTTCCAGGTCCCAGTTAATTTCGGAGTCCGTGGTGTTGGAGTAAGAATAGGATATTTGTGATGATTTGTTGTAAAGTTCCCCTCCCTTTTTTTTCCCACTTTTATAACAGAGCATTTTTGGCATAATAGTAGATCAGATGAGAGTTTGGCTGAAATGAGATGACTTTCGCTTGAATGTTTGTAAATTAGAATGTGTGGTTTAGTGATTTCTTATTTTCTTGAACTCTTCTGTGTTGTAACAGTATTTCACAAGTACATGTGTGTGCTTGTAGTGTTTTATAGTTTTGTGTGATGAACCCCACATGGATGACAGCACTAACTTTTGTACTCTTTCCATTTTGACTAAACCCATACGCATGCATCTCACTATGGTTGCATGATGTAACCCATTCTACTGTGGATGTCTAGCAGTGCCCGAATTGAACAGTAACCACTTCCATACCAGCATGACCCGCTCTTTCTGTGAGCGCTGTCTGGAACATTCCTCAGGCCCACCACATGCATGAAGCTACTCTGTTGCTTTCAGGACTGGCGCGGACAGCGAAAGTCTATGCTCCTTTCCTCTGATTCCAACCCCGAAGGGCTTGTTGTCCCTCCCCCAGACTCCACCCCTACCCCTGCTGACCGTGACCACGGCCCCTTGCCCTCTGTTGTGGTGGAGGAAGAGGTGGAGGAGGAAAAGGTAGGAGTTAAAACCATGACTTACTGACTGGTAAGGGTGGGTGACGGTAGTCTACCTGGGAAGAGGATTCGCTGGATATTCTTAGGAGACAAACATGCTTTGAAAGAAGGTAGAAATAAGAGGACACACGGACCAAATCCTTGCTGTCAGAAAATCTGTGGTGGCTTGGATGAAAAGGGGGGAAAACTGCGTTCATTGTTTGATGTATTGTTTATGTAGGGCTGAAAAGAAAGAACAAAACTGCTGCTCTTTGGGTTTTTGTTTTTTGTTTTTCCCAAGCTTGGCTGTTTGTCTGCAACATTTTTTTGGTTTGTTTTGAACATCCATTTGCCATACCAGATGCCAGTAGATTCCATCATCCTTTAAAAAAACAAAACAGTAGCAAAACAAATCAACAGCAGAAACAATAACTGAATAAGACATTTGTAGTGCTGACCGTGCCTATAATTGTACTGCTGAGTTTTTCCAGTGTTCAGTGGTAAACTGTAATTGAAATGATAGCACAGTGTAAATCTGTCAGAGCATGATTTACAGTAGTAAATGCTATTTTGGGTTGGGCACATGCATTGCCTTTGCATCACTCAAACTTCACAGTACAGTACACATTGTGCTCTGTTGTTGTGATGCCTCGGTGTGCAGATAGTGGATCTGCTTGTCGTGCTAAATATTTGCTGAACTTTTTGGTTTCTTGAGCTACTCACATTAGAAGAACTGAGCGCTAGCCCACTGATGTGCAATGCTCTTTGCCTGAATACGAGTTAAACTTTAAGTCTGTACAGTGTAAAGTCTGTTCTACTGCGCTTTTCAGTATTGTGTTCCCTGTCACTTTCTTGCACATCTCTGAACTTGAAAGTGAATCGTGATACACTGATAGTTTCACTTGTCTGTCTGCATACAACAAACTTAGGATACAACGTGCATGACTAACACTTGCTTAATTGCCTGGAAGGAAATCGGTCTGTTTGGTGTGCCTTTCTGGCCGTGTCACGGTGGTGAAAATTTGTCATTTGTGTGACAGAGGCCTGTTGCCAGTAAACTCAAGTAGTTTGGTTGGTTTTTATATCGTACAATAATTATGCTGTTGGTAACAGGGGTCGCTACAATTTAATGCAGATATCAGTATATTCAACTGGACATAGCAGCGTTACTGTACAATTGCTTTACACATAGATTTTTTTCACAAAAATAAACGTGCATTACAGTAGTATAATCTGCAATAGCTTGATATGTACGCAGCTTCGTAGAATCACAGAATCCATCACAGTCCTAAAGGTATCTTTTTTCTCAATTCACCATTTCATCAGACTGAAGGTGAAAATGGGAGCGGTGACATGGTGAGTTCCATGCATTTGGCCGAGTTCCCGCTGAGCCTCCAAGAGGCAGCAGCAGCGGTGAGGCGACGGTGTGCCAGTGAGTCCCTCACTGATGCCACGGACTCCATCGGTGGCTACTACAACTACTATCCTGAGTCACCGAAATCACCACTCTGTCTGTCAATCGATGAGGACACGGAGCTGCCCACCTCACCTGCGTCTGTCCCAGAGATGAAGAAGGACTTCATGACCAGGTATGTGGATGCGGATAAAGGGAGGGGAAGTTACATGCTGCTGCATAGTAGCAGGGTTAGGACTGAGGTGAGCAACCCAGAAGACTCAACAATATTATGTCAATTAGACAACATACAATACAAATATATACTCCCAGTTTCTCTATAGAGAAACAACTTTATGAGACGGGGCAGATTTTGCTACGCGCAGCAGCAAGTTTCAGTGATACAAAACAAGACTGTGACGTTTCTCCACACAATACTTACTTTCACGCACACAGTGACGTAACGAAATCTGCGTCATAGACACCTTACGTGCACACTTTGCTGCTGCGTTCTTTTTGGCGGGAATGACGTGTGTGTGTGTGTGTGTGTGTGGACGGATGTAATGATGGCTATCTGCTAAACCACCTCGCCGGGTGGCTTTTTACTTTGAGATAAAATGGGCAGTCATATTCTCCAGAGCTATTTTTCACGATTTTTATCCTGCCGCATTTTGAGAACAGTTATCGCCGATTTGAAAAAATCGGTCATGTTACGAATTTTTTCGAAAAAAATGTTCAAATGGCTTCATTTTCTGAAATTGGGAAGATCATCCAATTATACTGCCTGTTTTCGTAGCACAGCTCTGTAGCTCTGACAGGTTTTGTGTAAGAAAAATATTTCTGAGGTAGGGGTGGTTTGCATATAAGGCCAAATATCTAGGGAAAGACTCCTTCAAATTACTCATTCCGGTATTTTTGTCACTTGTGACAACTGCACATATGACATGAACTATTGCACTATTATAGCTTTAGTATTAAGAATAACAGAGCTTTTATATAAACACATTTTTTCACGTTTCTGCGAGAAGCGCCGGTCAAAAAAGTTCCAATTTTGCAATTTCGTAAGTACAATCCAAGGCACTTTAAGTCCACGTTTCATCAGCTCTCTAGATCTTCCAGATTTTATGTCAAAATTATTTCAGTCATGGAAGTCACAAAAGCAACAAGGAAATCACAAGATATGAAGAAGTATCATCTGTCAGACGAGCAGCGTGAGGCTGACGGCAAATGTTTGGTTCACAGACAAAATCTGCAAGTATCGTCACTGCTTCCGACATTTCACCAGCCCTCTAGATCGTCCAGATTTCATGTGAAAAATAATTCAGTCGGAGAAGTCACAAAGCCAATAGGGAAATCACAGGACATAAACAAGCATCCTCAGACGATCTCAGTGCTAGAGGCTGACGCCAAAAGTTTAGTTCACGGAATTGACGTCATCTCTCTCTCTCTGTATGACGACCTGCTTGAGGCTGACGTCAAATGTTTAGTTCACGGAACTGACGTCTCTCTCTCTCTCTCTCTCTCTCTGGGGAGCCAGGGTGGCCGAATGGTAGCGCGTTGGACTTTCAATGCTTGGGCCGAGAGTTTGAATTCAGGCCGCTGGGGCCAAATATTTGTGCTGGCCTTTTTCTCGTTGCCCCGTCTTTGATATCACCCTTATGTGGTGGAAAAGAGCGTTAAACTCCTAAACACCCACCTACCCACCCTCTCCCTCTGCCTCTCTCTCTCCCTTCTTCCCACACCCGGCCCCACCCCCAGTCACGTGGCTAATCGGTCGAGGTCGTAGAGGATCTAGTGTCATCGGTAGAACTTGGAGAGGGGAGAACCGGCAACAATAACAACAAAACAGACAAAATAAAATGAAGTTTGGAGAAACAACTTTGTAGGACGGGGCCGTTCCTCCTTGTTATTTATTTGTATTTATCAGTTGAATCAACCCGTGGAGGGTTGGACTTGTAACCAGAAGGTTCTGTGTTCAATTTTGGCGGATGACCAAGAAGGCTCAGCCTATGTTTAAAAGACAACATACAAAACAAGTAGATGCTCCCTTTTTAAAATCTTATTTACCGCATATTTATTTTATTTTATTTGTTTGTGTGTGTGTGTGTGTGTGTGTGGGGGGGGGGGGGGTCAAGTGACAACCAGTGGAGGGTTGGACTTGTAACCAGAAGGTTCTGGGTCCAGTTTTAGTGAAAGATTCCTTGTTAGCAGCGACAAATGGTAAATCCTGTTGGAGAAGAATATTTAAGAATTAGCAGCCTATGGTTTCATTTGTGTACATGTACTGGTACACATTTCCAGATATAATTTGAGTACATACATTAGTGCACATTTTAAAATCTGTGGAAGTATGTACAGTTGTGCGAAGGAATGGAGTGCAGAGCATCTGTGGATGTATGCTTGCAGGAGTACGTGTACAGCAGAGCCTCTTGTGTTCCCCTACCTGAGCCCCCTGGTGCTGCGGAAGGAACTGGAGTATGTGTTGGATCACGAGGGAGACCTGGGTCTTGCTGACAAGTCGTTCGTCGACCAACATCCTATCATCTTCTGGAACCTGGTAAGTAATGCTGAAGCAAGAGGCGTAGATGTGATACTTATTTCAAGTTGTGGACACCCTCTGTCTGTTCTCCAGAGATGGGATGAGCATAACAGTGTATTTGGCTTAACTTGATTTTGCGAATGCAGGAAGTGTGTGCAGTGCTTGTCATCCTGCGTTGTTATCAAAACCACCAAAATTCCGCGTTGTCGATAAATTTGCCTTTATGCAGCGTTTAATGGGAGACAACCTGGTTATATGGTGGTGGTTGTTGCCCTTCATTCATTTTTCCGTCGTGCCCTCCATTCAGGGCTAGAGATGGAAATCTCAAGTGATGTGTTATTTTTTTATTTTCTTAAATATTTTTATTTGCTTGATTGTCAGAGAGTGGGCATTGTGGGTCTGTTACAGCATTGTGGGTCTGTGAGTGGGCATTGTGGGTCTGTGAGTGGGCATTGTGGGTCTGAGAGTGGGCATTGTGGGTCTGTTACAGCATTGTGGGGGCATCAGTTACTTGAGCCTGACGTAGCAGATTGTTTTTTAAATCTTATACCAATGTTTTCAGGTGTGGTATTTTCGAAGGCTGGAGGTTCCATCTCACCTGTCCAGTTTCCTGCTGTCTGCTGCCAGTTTTAACACACCAGAGGTAAGCCTTTCCTTGGGAAAAGTAAATGCTGCTTGGTTTGAAAATTAATAGCAGAAACATCTCAGTTTATGGTGTTAATTTGGTTTAGGTTTTGTTTATGAATATGTGTACAGATGTGTGTGTGTGTGTGTGTGTGTGTGTGTGTGTGTGTGTGTGTGTGTGTGTGTGTGTGTGTTTTTCCATGTGTTTCTGTATGCGCAGAAGTTTAGGTGGGATCTTTGCCTTATGTACTTATGTAGTGTAGTGTTTTCCGCTTGTTTAGGTAAAAAAAAAAAGAAAAAAAAAGAGTAAAATATATAAAGCTGTTCATGGGTGCATATATGCTAGCATGCTGACTGTCACTTTTTCTGCTCCCTTGTGTAACAATGGGAGTCTATGTATTAACCCTCCGTCGTCTGTCTGTCTGTCTGTCTGTCTGTGTGTCCAGAAAACTTTAACATTGTCATTTTCTCAGAATCTACAAACAGCAGAGGCACCAAACTTGGCATGCTGATGGACAACCACAAGACCTTTCAAAACATATTTGAATGACCTTGAGTCAAGGTCACTAAAGCTCTCTGTTTGAAAATTTTACATTGGCATTTTCTCGTAATCTACAAACACCAGAGGTTTTAAACTTTGTATGATGATAGACATTGATAAGAGCTTTACAGGTATACATGTAGTCGGTGGCCTTGTGCCAAGGTCAAGGCCGTACAAACTATTTTCGTGAAACCTTAACATTGGCATTTTCTCAGAAACAACAAACAGCAGAGGCGCCAAACCTGGCATGCTGATAGACAGTGATAAGACCTATGCACACATACCACCTTAAATGACCTTGACTCAAGGTCAAGGTCATTAAAACAGTGTTGGGAAAATTTACATTTGCATTTTCTCAGAAACCAGAAGAATCAGAAGCATCAAACTATATGTGCAATGACTGACATTAGCAGCACCTTTACAGACATACCTGTGTTCAGTGACTTTTAGTCAAGGTCAAGGTCATGCAAGCGGTTTTTGGGAAACTTTAACCTTGGCATTTTCTCCAAAACAACAAACAGTAGAAGCACCAAACGAGGTATGATGATAGACAGCAATGAGACCTACCTTTCAGAATGACTTTGACTGAAGGTCAAGGTCATTAAAGCTGTCTGTTGTGAATTTTAACATTACTGTTTTCGGAGGAACTACAAATGCCAGAGGCATCAAACTTGGCATAATGATAGACATTGATGAGATCTCATTTGAAATTGATGAGATCTCATTTGAATGACCTTGACCCAAGGTCAAGGCCATACAAACTGTTTCAGGGAAAATTGTAATATTGCCCTGAACTCAGAGCGCCAGAGACACTTTACTTGGCATGATAATGGATAGTGATAAGAGCTGTACAAACATACTCTTGTGCATGACCTTGACCTGTGTCACAAGGGAGCCGTGGAGGCTTTTGCCTCTCTAGTTTTTTTTTAAAAATCAGGTATTGAAGAAATATCAGGGACAGTATGACAGTCGCCACGTGTTCATAAGGCCACTGTGGGACAACATTCGTATCCACGATGAGATGGGTCTACCCATGTACATGGCGTGGAGTGCTGGCCATCGCTCTACTGTGGTTGATGCTTTGGTCACAGAGGCGGAGTCCTTCAGCAGACCGTGAGTACCTCAGTCCTCTCTCACTGTTGTCAGTGTTCAGACAAACAAGTGGTGATAGATGCTGCTTCTTCTTCTTTATTTTACTTCTTTATTTCTTTATTAATATTTTAACTGGCTTGGGCCACATATTTGAGTTGGCCTTTTTCTCGTTGCCTCATCTTTGATATCACCTATATTTAGTGGAAAAGGACGTTAACTCCCAAACACCCACCCGCCCACCCTATACATGTATTCCATAACTTGTAGAAGCACATGTAAATTTATGTGTATGACAGGTTATGATGGGGGGGAAAAAACCCCAAAACAACAGCAGCAGCAACCAAGTACTGCAGAGTGGGGCGTAAATAGTTGTTGGGAAAAGGGTGTGGGTTGGAGGTGGCATCATTAGCTGGCATACACTTCTGAATTCAGTTCAGCTCAAAAATACTTTATTTATCCCTTGAGGGCAATTAACTTATTACTTACTTACTTAGGCCCCTGGCTCCACGTGGAGCATAGGCCATCGACAACCCTTCGCCATCGCACTCTGTTCTGGGCTATTCTTGCCACTCCAGTCCAGTTGGTCCCCTAATTAACTTATTAAGACGGGTCATTGTTCATCTTCTTTGTTTATTGAAGTTTGCGGCTTCAAGTGTGGGTTTGAGTGTGACACAACCATTACTGAAACGCTCTCTTCCAACATCTTGTTTCAGGTTGATGTACCAGATAATTTCCTCAATTCAGCGTAACGATGTGCTGACAGCCATCAAGACTATTGCCCAGGGGCGGAGGAGGCTAGCAGGGCGTAATCGGCGCTTCCGCAGCATGTACAGGGAAATTCTCATGCTGTCTTTTGTGGCGTGTGGCCGTGAAAATATCGACCATGGTGAGTTCAGATCTGTTATACATGTATGGAGCTGTGACTGGTGTCACTGATTGTAACATGTGCATGTTTCTGGAAGCACACCTGGATTATGCCTTCATGTGTTCATTTGGGCCGATTGTCGGGGGTTCTCTCTTGGTACTCCGGCTTCCTCCCCCTCTGCTTTGAAAATGTTCAGCCCACCAAAAATACAAAAAAATAAATGCAATTCTAAATTCCAAAATTTAAATAGCTGAGCTGACCCTTCGCACCACGTGATTGTAATGTGTACGTGTCCAGTGTGTGAGAGAATGCGTGTGATTCACGTGAGCGTGCGTGTTGGGTTCAGTTCGCAGCGCTTTGAGCCGATTGATGAAATTGGGTAAAGCGCCATTACAATACTCATTATTATTATGCCTAGCTAGAAATACGAAGTGCTCAAGGGATGTGATAGCAGGTGTAGTAAATCAACTGAAATTTAGTATTGGCATGTAAACACAACTTACATACCACAAGCACAGTTTGCACTGTGCGAATGTCGGTTGTATGGCAGAGCCATGGGACCTTGGTTTAGTTTTCACAAGACCGTTTCATGTGACAAGTTTTCTTGTATGATTTCCAGTAACATCTTGTATGGGAAGCTCAGAGATTGCTTGCTCATCTCGTTCCAGATGCGTTTGACCGCGAGTACGCCTTGGCCTTTGAAGAGAAGTTGTCTGCAGCTGAGATTCGCCGCCTCCAGCCTGACGACAAACCAAGGTCCAACTTTGTCCAGTGGTGTCGACGGGTGTTCTGTGAGCTGGAGGTCTAGCCGCTCGTGGATGCCGCGCACTTACACATTTCTCGTGTACCAGCTGAAGTCGTGCATGGAAATGAAAGCGTTGCTACATTTAATCTACCGGGATGTGCAGCAGAAACTTGATAGTGTTCAGTTTGCCAGCAAGGTGTAGAGGGAAATACATGTAACAGCACCACCGAGTTGTGTTGCAGCCTCGGAATTACTCCAACATGAGATTTATACTTGACACAAAATGCTAGAAGCTTATTAGTGGGTTGCTCATCATTTTTGTTTTTGCCTCCGCCTTTTCTGAGTTGCTATATATTTGCATTTTGAGTCAGGAGAAGAGCCTGTGATGTTTTGAAACTGGCTTGTTCTTACTTGCTTATATTGCCGGACTTGTCTTCTGCACTTTGTAAAAGTGGACAGTGTGGCGCTGCTTTCTGGCAGGAAGCGTTACAGCTGGGCTGACCAGCAAAAGAACGTTTTCCTCGGTACATGAAGTGATGCATTTTCTGTGAACAACAGCTGTGATCGGTGGTGGTGGGAGGTGGTAAAGGAGATGGGAGATGTCTCCACCCAAGGATTTTTAAGAAGCTTCTGTTCTTCGCTTGCTTTATGTTGTCAGCGACTGTAGGTGAAAAGTATTACAAACGACTGTGGGGTGGTCTGCATTGTCACGTACCGTTTTGTTCACCATGTATCGCGTACACATATTTATGAATGATGCGAAGCTCCCCATAGGACTAAGTGAGTTTTGGCTAGTATAGAGATTTGTTTGTGTAGTTGATAGTGTTTGTATTTTTCTTACATGCATGTATGTTCATCTTGTGTGCTGGTTTTTTTTTTTTTAAACTAATGTTTTGTCATGATACATTTTGGTAGCCAGTATTGGGGAATGGCTTGCAGTAACTGCAATGCAGATACAAGCTACTTTCCCTTAGCCAGCAATGCACTTTTTATGTTAACATCATCTGCTCAGTCATGCTTTGTTTCTTCTTTGTTTTTTGAAGCTTCGTCATTACTTGATCACTTGTTTGGCTCGTTTGTGAGAACCTCTTCAGAGCACAGTATTCCTCGAAGTCCAGGCGGGCAGTATCGTGAAGTACATACGGCTGATCTGGTTAGGTTTGTTTTTCACTTTGTGAAGACTTCTTCGCTTTGCTCCCTAGTCTCCTTATTTTCAAGTGCAAAGAGCATTGTAGCAATATCTGTTGTGTGATGTGGGTATTGTGTTTCGAACCTTTTTTCAACAGTCAACTCTGTCAATGCATGAAGCCAAGAATATGTTCTCTGTGTGTGTGTGTGTGTGTGTGTGTGTGTGCACGCGCGCATGTGTATATGTGTGTGTGTGTGTGTGCAAATGTGTGCATGCATACGTGTAAAAGGACTGGATGGTTATACACAAAAGCTTCACTTGTCCATGGACTTGAATGAATGCTGCCATTTAGGAAAGGAATAAAAAGTTTTACAGGTGTGAATGGATGTGTTCAGATGTGTCAGGTTATATGACTTTTTTCCCAGCTTATAATTCTAGAGAATTAAGATACAGATTAAAAAAAAAAAGAAAAAAAAGTTCACATGTGAGTGTGTCATTGGTAGGTTGGTGTGATTCGGAGGGAAACATGCATACAAAAATCATTTGGAAATAAACCTTTAAATTCAGATGGTTTGTGTTTGCATGCACCAAACACAAATTTAAAATGTTAAATGGTTCTCAGCTTCTCCGTTCGAAGTTTTGTTGTTGTTGAGAATTTCATGGATTTTCTAATTGTACATGGAAATTGTATGCATGAAACGGCACACTTGTCAAACTGGTGCTTTCTGTTTCATGACAATCTGTTGCCATGGTATTTTGTGGTCTGGGTGGAAAGTTGAGGTGGGAAGAGGACCCTCCTGTTGTTCATTATTTCCATATGTACAATCTACATAGATGTTGCAGTTTCATGTTTGCGTTTTACCGTTAGTCCAGCATGGGCTTTTGTTTTCAATGTGGTAATAATCAACATGGAATTTTAGCACATCCCGATTTTGGAGTCTCGTAGGAGATGCATGCGATGTGTACATTGCATGTCATCCTTCGCAGTTTTCAAAATCCAGTTGTGCCCAAATTCCGCGACAATATCGTAATTTACTTGGAAAACTGGGACAGTGCAGAGAAAGGAAACTGTAGCCTGTAGATTTTGCTGGCTGCATGAGGTCAGATAGGGCAGTTTGTAGATAGATGTTGGTTGGTTTGTTGTGTGCACTTTGTGCCAGGACAGTTGCTCAATGTGTAATGTTGGGATGAGGTCTTTCTTTTATTTTGTGCTTATTCTTGCTTTTGCTACACATTTTTTTTCATTTTGAATGTCATTTTCCAGATTGGAGAGAATGTGTGTGTGTGTGTGTGTGGTTTTGTCAGTGTGAAGGAATATTTTATTCGTTCACAATGCTCAGCGTGATGTCATTGTGAGGAGCATACTCCCCTTACTTTTAACCTCGAGACTTCATGGATACAGTGTCGTGTAGGATTTGATGTCCAGACTGGCATAAGTGTGGCATCGTGGATGACCATGCAGAAACTGTTATTTGTAACCCGGAAAAGGCCCAGTGATGATGATAAATTGACACGATTTTTGTGCATTGAAAAGTTTTTACCGTCTTTGTACATGTACAAAAATAAAATCCTTCCCCCCATCCCCTTCGGTCAGCCAAACAAACAAGAAACTGGTTTGATGAACTACGCAGCAGCTTCACAAAGTTGGGAGTAGGATTTTCTTTGTACTTGGTAAGTGGAAGTTGTTTGTGTCAAAGTAGTAGAGATAGGATTTTGTATAGTAGGTGTAAGTGTGAAAGCTTTTGAGTTTCATTTTTCTTGAGTGATGTTGCAGCACATTCCATCGTAGTGGTAGCGTGTTCTTTTGTGTGGATCTGTGGTGTGGGGATGTGGTGTAAGGGAAATGCTGTGCGTTCTAGTGGAGTTTTTTAAGTGTTTTTTTTTAAATATTTTCCATGCCATGTGTGTGTTCCCTTTGTTTCTAACAGTTCAATACCATCTATGTGTACAGACAGATTTTGGGGTGGGTTTTCGAAAATTTTGCTATATATATATATCTATTCCACTGCATTTTTCTTATCCCTTTCACCACTGGGGGAAAAACTGCATTGTAAACTGAAAGAATTTTTGGCACAACCTTCTGCTAAAATTTTGAAGCCACCGTCCATACAGTATACTTACGGCACAGTTTGTGTAACTTTTCATTAGCTGGACTGTTGCTTATAGCATTCTCAATTGCTCAGTAGCATAGACGTGCAGAATTTATTTAAACTGAACATTTTGTAGAAGTATTTAGGGTGTTAGATTTGCCAAGACAGTTTAATTCTAGCACTAGATTTTAAGAGCCATGTGGAGTGCTGTGAAAAACTAAACTCCATGATAGTTCATGCAGTTTCCATGTAAACGGCATGTCATGTTAGTCCAGTGGAGTAGCATGTTGAAAGAACTAGCTCACTGGGTTAGGAATTAGGAAAGAACAGGCGTTAAAGAACTTGGTGAGGTCTTCTTTGGCAGCATTTATTCGCCCGGACAAATCCTCTTTAATGAGTGGGTTAGCTTCTTAATCTTATGTACAGCTGTAGGAACACACGCACAGGCTTCTCCTCCTGCTCGTTCTGTCTATTCAATTGCTGCTGAAAATAATCTACACTCTACATGCTTGCGGTGACGGAAATGGTGAGAGTGAATTTAGAAAGTACACATTGCAGTGGTCTGTCGTATTGACCAGCTAAGATTCCACGCCTAGCTAGCCTTTTTATCCTTTTTGAAGTACAATTTAATCACAGTTAAGGATGGTTTTTGCCTGCGGCATTAACCTAAGTTGGAGCCATTTTTCTGGCGAAACCCATCTTGACTGACCCATCTAATGGTGACCTCAGCCTCATATTTAGATTTGCCTAGTATGGCCCTAAGGACTTGAGTTTGGATGTCACACAAAATGTGAATTTTTTTTTATATATCAGAAGTATTAGTTATTGTACTGTAAATTTGAGTCTTGGGAATTTTGGGAACTAATTGTACAGTGTTTGTACAGTGTGTGAGTTGTTACTGTTGCCCTGACACTTTTTTTTTTTAACATTGTCACATGGTCCACCAGATTCACAGTCATCGTGAAATAAACAATGTGAATACTCAAGAGCGACTCCTTGGTTTGTCAAGGTCAGTGATTGTGCCCTACATTTAAAATTTTAACCATCAGTGCTGTTTGAGGTTGGTTTAATAGTGTCACTTTCTTCTTTATAGGAAAAAGGGGGTGGAGGTGGAGGGTGCTGGACTAATCAGTTTTGTCTAACGCACATGCATTTACACACACACACACACTCACACACACACACACACACACACACACACACAAGCATGACATTTTATCAGACATACCTGTACCATCACATTAATGTGTACCAATAATAATAATAATGAATTGTACTTATACGAGTAGCGCAAAATTCTCACAAAGTGACTCAATGCGCGTACTCCCGCACTCATACCAACAAATATGCAAACACACACACACACACACAGAGCAGCTGAATCAGGAGGAGGTAAGTGGGCTTAGTCGAAAGCCAGCCGGAACAGATGCGTTTTCAAGTCAGATTTGAAACGATCTATGTCCGACTGGTCTCTCAGGCCGGCAGGTAGTGTGTTCCAGAGTGAAACATACCATCAGGATCGGGCAAATCATAAGCATGACTAGAACGATTTCATTTTCCTGGTCGGACTGATTCTCTGTCTCTCTCTCTCTCTCACACACACACACACACACACACACACACCTACTCACACAAACTGAGCAGTGCAGCAACCATCAGCATGCTGATAATGAGAGGGCATGTGGCGTGAATTACCGTCATCAGACAGTTGCCTTCTACTCATAATCACAGCCTATTTTCATACCTCGCCACACTCAGCCTGTCTGCACTGAAGCCAGACGGTCATCGACTAATGCTGTGTACCGAACGATCCCCTGGAGCATGGCGGACACCCACGTTGACCTCTACAGAGAGCACGCACGAGCTGGTAAAACGTTAGTCCGATTTATCTGACTCAGGAAGGACCCTCTAGTCTAGAGAGTTTGTAGTATACGAACTAGTGAAGCGTAGACTTTCAATGATGCTCGGGTCTTGCCGCGAATTCCGAGAGTGTGCGGCTGAGGCCAAATATTTGTCAGTGCTGGCTTCTGTTTCCCTCGGTGACCCGTGTTTGACACCACCCGTATGTGGTTGAAATCTTGAGATGTTAAAACAAACAACAACAAACAAAAAGAAACAAACAACACCACCCACGCCGCGTTCCCTCCCCGTGAAAAACTGACAACCAACCTCTTTCTCAGTTTTTGACTGTGTTTGTTATGATAGCAGAAATTGGTCAGCGGTGTGTTCTGACATAAACCGGGTACATTCGGCAAGTAGGTCGGCGGTGGGTGCGTCTTCACCATGGGCTGTGATTCCCGCCGGCCACATTTTGATTTGCAGAAGTGCACGATCAGCTGCAAACTCAACTCTTCCAGAACTTGAAACGACCAGGTGTAGTCCGGGCAAACCTCTTCGGGTCTCGTTTTTTTTCCCCTCGTGGTTTTCACCCATTTGCCGAGGCCGGATATAATTATAGTGAATGGTCCACACTCAGTCAAATGTGGCTGGTAAGAACTTGATAGAGTAGAGACCGAGACAATCCAGCACAGTAGTCTGCGGTTTCTCCCCCATACTGCTCACCCAGTGTGACTGACAAACTGAACCCGTCCAGTCCACCACCGTCTGACAACAGGCTGCTGTGTATCTTTTACTGTATGTCGGGGGTGTGGGAACTTGATATACGATCAAATACTGACTGAAGGGCAACAGGTCAAGTTGTGTGTGTCAGTGTCACTGAGTGGTGTGTGTGTGTGTGTGTGTGTGTATGTGTGCGTGAGTGTTTGTGCATGTGTGTGTGTGTGTGTTTACTAAAGCAGGAACAACAACAACCCCCCCCCCCAAAAAAAAAAAAAAAAACAACCCACAACACCCCCCCCAAAAAAAAACAACAACAAACAAACAAAAAAACCAAAACAACAACAACAACAAAACAACACCCCCACCCCCCATTAACAAAAGCAAAAACCAGCCCCCTCCAAAAAAAACCCAAAAACAAAACAAAACACCCCCCCCCCCCCAAAAAAAAAAAAAAAAAACCAAAAAAACCCAAGAACAACAACAAAACCAACAATAACAACAACAACAACAACAAAAACTGGCGTATCTGGAGAAAAATGTAGGTACCCACAGGCGGGCAAAGTACCGAGCGAACCAAAGCTACGTTTCATTTCCACCAGTGTTTCAACACTGATGCCAAGTGATATCAGTCAGTGTGAAAACTGACTGATGAACTGACATGACATGCCTCATTAACGCTCGGCTCGGCTTCCCTACAGAACGACCGTTCGTCGTTTTATCTGGCACACTTTGCGTCTTTAGTACTGACTACATTTGCCATCCGCGCGCATCCAGCATTGATATAAGATCTACAGGTGCTCGCCAGCCAAATGTAGGAGTCTGGCTAACCTCCACTCCTTTCTCTGGTACCGGAGAGCGTGCACAGATACCGTCTACTGGTACCACGGGATGGAAGACATAACTAATCCGCTCCTACGTGGGCGTAAGTCATATGGCGGAGTTTTTCTGGTGTTACTTCGATTCGAAAGTTGCTGCCGAGGATTGCTGTCAGGTAAGCGGTATCTAGAGGGTTGGACTTTCAATGCTCGGGCTGTGAGTTCGAGTCCTTAGTGGGAGGGGGAAAAAATACTGTGCGGAATTTTCCCTCGATCGTTGCCACCTCTTTGATATCATCACTGCGTGATGGAAACAGACGTTAATCCCCTAAGCAAGCAAGTAGGCAACTCTCAGATAAACTGAGCAACGCGTCCAAAAATTTCCCTTATATATGGTAATCGATTAAAAAATGTGAGCCGGCATGAACGAGTCTTTCTATTGTAGTAACTCAAGTTCGAGAGATTAGCATGAAGGTGCAGCGTCTCCTGCATGTCCTGGGTTTATACCGCCCCGTAGATCAGTTTGCATCAGTTGTCCAACGTTACAGTTTGTTTTTTCCCCGTCATGTAGTGCAGGCTCACTCAGCCGCGAATTAGTCTTTGTGACTTGCGCGGCTTTAAGCCCTAAAAACTCACTCACTCAAGTTCGAACTTGAAACTTGAGAAACCAAAATCCAAGTGTTTTTTTTTTTTCCCCGGTGCTGTGACTCACATTAGAAAATGGAAACACTCTGTGCTCTGTTCTACTCTTTACTGGATTTCGTTTTGTCAGCGTGTAAAACAGGGGTCGTTTATCAAGCTGAAAACAGCTTAAAACATTACTACACTATGAAGACAAAGCATGCTCGTGTAGTCCAAACATAATAACTGCATGTTTATGAATTTCACAGGCCAAAGAAAGGATTGTAGCAAAAACTCAGTCCTGTTTTGAGCAGCTTGTAACATTTTTTTTTTCTGTAAAGTACAATTCGTAGGACTGAGAGCAATTGTCTGAAACCTTTTGAATCAGAGTACCACCGGCTAACATCCGCCATTCTGACTAAGCCCCGTGTCTTGGTACTCTCTCAGCAGGGCACCTAGCGTAGCCGGACCACGTCCTGTGCCCGTGTGTAATCCCAACCTCTCTCTCTCTCTCTCCGCTGCTCTTTCTTTCAGACCGAACTCGCTGCGCGCTGTCTCAGTTCTGTCTGCAAAATCTGCCGTCTGCCAGCACAAGCAGAAGACAAAACTCCCGTGGCTCCCGTGCGTTGAAATCGGCGAACAGATGAGAGAGCGTGGCCCGTGCTGGCCGCGGCACGTGTAGGCAGATAGAGTGGCCAGGTCCGTTATCAGTCTATCACTCCGCTGAAACTGTGACCACTAACGCGGGAGCAGAGAGAAGTCTGATAAAGCAACACAATCGCCTCTTTACTCTCTCGAGTCCAGAGTGTCGCCGCCTACACATGGCGAGTTTTTTTTTTTTTTTTTGAAAAATATTTGACAAAAACTTTGTTGTGAGTGATTCAACAGTATTGTCTATCAGCAGCGTGAAATGCGCGACCCTGGACGTCAGTACTGCAACAGGCAACTTCCATCCCACAGGCACGGAGGGGTCGTAGATTTGGGGCTGTGACACGACAGGAGGAATCAGCCTTGTTTTCCCGCCTTGACATTTGGGAAGGGGAGTGGTACCGCGCGCCAAACGCTTCTGTTGCACTGGTAGAAAAGGTCTGGTGCTGTTTCTGTTCCCCCCCACGGGTGTTGTCGTCCGTTTGTGAAGTGTGCGCGGAAATATCGGGACAGAGGAAACGAGGAAAGAAGTAGGCACGCTATCTGTGTGATTGTGGCAGGCTTTGGGTCTGGAGATACGCTGATATCATTGCTGAACTTTTCTCCACCCGCTTGGGACACGTACGAGGTCGACAAAGCTTCAGTTCTGCGATTAGCCTGTAAGTAGCAAGAACGCAAAGAGCAGGAAACTGTGACATTTACCCACAGCTCCGAGCGCGAGTTGTGTGCCTTTGTTTTCAGTGGGAACTTACATACAGGTTCGGTCAGAAGAGGTACGGAGTCAGCGAATGTTTCTCTGTGCTGTCTGTCATGTTGAGCCAATCCTGCACCAGGATATTGCCTGTCGTAAGTCACAATTACACTAATTTCGTGTCGTGCTGGAATTCGAATTTGATGGCTGTTGTGTGCGGTAACACTTAGGCCGAAGTGCATCGGTCATACGCTTGTAGGCGGGGAGCGTTATTTGCCTAACTAATGTCACGTTTTATGGCATTTGCTCAGTTGTGTCGCCAGCTGAATGGGAACAGCATCATTTGATAACTCTTTCAGCGCTACAAGTGCAGACTGAGACAGTGAGCCGACTGGTCCCTAGGCTTCGAATCAGCTGACAGACTCGAAATAGGCGGAGGGCAGGAATTGTACTGAGTCATAGTATTCAAGAGAGCCGAAACTGTGCATGCTTGTACAGTAAGTGACTGCAGTACTGGATCATAGTACCATATATACCTGTACCTACAGTATTCAGGACTGGGGATCCCGCACGGATAGCTCTGAAGTAAGTATGTCTGAGAGGACCAAGTACTGTACGTACGGATGGAAACACGGTGAACACACAGTACGAGTAATTCTGTTTGGACAGCTCAGTGTCTGCAAGTGCCAACTCAAAGGCTTTGGGATCTAGTCAGTTATAATGCAGTCAAAGTCTGTGTGAGGAAAACGCCGCGTGCTGACCTCTTCTATTCGTGTTTTAATTTAAAAGGCAAAATAATTGAGTCAAGTAAAGGAAAAGGTTCCATTTCGCTGTGACAGCTCGGAATGACTATGGCGCTTTTTTGCGATGCCGGATTATCTCGTCTGTGACAAAAATATCGCTGTGGATCAGTAGAGCATTTTTTTTTTCATTCAATTTGTGGATAATGTGCACAGAGAGGATAAACCAGCTGGCAAGTGCACGTTCTGGAGTGGATACCCTTTGACAGAAATTTCTCTATAAACTGATGGGAAGTGTTTAGTGTGTAAACTGGTGCACGTTTCAAGTGGAAAGTGCTTAGAGGCTGTGAATACAGAACCACAACGATGGATACGTTGAAATCGTACTTCAGCCGGATACTACCCAACAACCACAGCCGCAAAGGGAGTGGCCGTTGGAAAGGGGGCCGGAAGGACGGGCGGAGGGGGAGGGGGTTGTCGGACGGACCCATGAGGTCGGCGTCCACGTCGCATATGGATCTGGACACGTCATCAGCTGACGACACCTACTTCCTGGCGCAAGAACCCCTCGCGTCCTTCACCTCTTTTGACAAGAAACCCAGCGGGTCGAAAGGGTCCAAACCGAAATCCATCACGGACTTCGTGGCCTCCGTGGACGGGCTGACCACGGGGACTTTGGGCCGGGACTGTACCAGGACACCTCCCCCGACCAAACCCCCGAGAAAAGACCAGATCTTCTCCGTGGAACTTCTCACTAACGGTACTAACGATCTTGGCATCGAGATCGATGCTGTCCCAATCTCGGTAACGCGAGAACGAAGCGGCAGCGAGGGCGGAGCGGGAAATTGCTGGGGATCCAGGAGCAATCTGGTGTCGCCGCAGTCTGGATCCCAGGGATTAGGGTTCGGATCCCCCGTGCTGTCGGGGTGTGCCATGAGGGTGGTGGTGGTGAGGGGGCAGAGCGTGGCGCACAAAGACGGAAGGATTAAAGTTAACGACGAGGTGATCGATCTGAACGGGAAGTCCTTGCTGCGGGAGACGAAGGAGTCTGTCAGGTGAGTGGGTGTGCGTGAGTCTGGAGCACGTGTTGACGGTGGTTGGAATTTGTCGCGTGGCCTTCAAGACCATGTAACATTTTATGGGAGCTTTTTTTGTTAGGCGCAAAGTGTTGGCCGCTCCGCATGCTGGTTGAAAAACTGTTGAGTTGTTTTGAATGTTTGGTCGGTTGAGTTTGGAAGGGGGAGGGTGTGTGTGTGGGGGGGGGGGGGGGAGAAATGAAATGAAATGACCGAAATGCAATGAAACTTTATTTGTCAACGGTAAAAGACATTGGTCCAGTGGTCCAGTTTTCATTCTTGCCGTTGCTAATGCTACACACACACACACACACACACACACACACACACACACACACACACACACACACTTACTATCTATCTACGTCCGCTCACAGACACGACATACAAAAGGATATAGGTATCACATGCAAAACACATGAGGGGTAAAAGGCACAGTATATAAACAACACCTACAGGTGGCAGTAACACACACACACACACACACACACACACACACACACACACACACACACACACACACACACACTATTCATGTACCAACATAAGTGGTCGGGTGCATGGTGTTGTTTACGAAAGTGGTTGCGAACCCGCATACAATAGATGTTTGAAGAGGCAGCTCTTAAAGGAAGAGAGTGTTTTGGCGTTTCTAATATGGATGGGAAGTATATTCCAAAGTGCACTCCCAGAAAAAAGTTGAACTGGTTTTGTAGAGATCTGTTCTAAGGCGAGAGAGAGAGAGAGAGAGAGAGAGAGAGAGAGACAGACAGACAGACAGACAGACAGACAGAGTATAAATAATTTATTTAACAACTGATTCTCCGTCAGTTACGCATATCATGACTTTTCGAACTTTGTACTGATGGCCACGACCACAAGCAGCTGACAGCAGACACCGAACTTGCTTCTCTGCTGGGTCATTTTGCAGACAAGGACACGTGTTAATTACATGTAGCAATATTCAACAATAAAGCGATTCTCCAGAGATGTTCGTGACCGCATCGTGCCCTCCTCTCTGTACAGGGGATCGAAGGGACAGGGGGCATGAGACGGTCATGTTACTCTCTGGAGAAAACAAATCATTATTGGCTATTGGTAAAATGTCTGTAGTTGTGGCGTGTCTATCGTGTATACAGTTCTCTCTCTCTCTCTCTCTCCAGTCTCCCCTCCCCCCCCTCTCTCTCTCTCATTCTCGAAAGCCAGGATACACATTCTGAGCCCAGAATCGTCGGGACATTCGTGTGGTTGTTTTAGAGTGTCTGCGGTATACGTTCTCTCCGGTCCTGTCAGTGTATTTTCTTTCCCATCCGGTGTCTGTTTTCTGCGATCACGTGCATGTTCTGTCCAGCCTCTTGTCTGTAATCTCCCATCCTGTGTATTTTTGTTCCCATCCAGTGTGTGTCTTGTCCGATCCGGTGTATGTTCTCTCCTATCCTGTGTATGTTCTCTCTGATCCAGTGTATGTTCTGTCCCAGTCTGTGTATGTTCTCTCCCAGCCTGTGTATGTTCTCTCCCAGCCTGTGTATGTTCTCTCCCAGCCTGTGTACGTTCTATGTATGTTTTCTTCCATCCCGTGTATGTTCTCTCTGGTCTAGCGTATCTTCTTTCCCAGCCTGTGTCAGTAATGCCCTCCCATCCTGTGTACGTTCTGTCAGTGTAACTTTTCTCCTATTCTGTGTATGCTCTCTCCGATCCAGTGTATGTTCTCTCCCGGTCTATGTATGTTCTCTCCCATTCTGTGAATGTTTTCTCCCATGATGTATGCTCTCTCTGATCCAGTGTATCTTCTCTCCCAGCCTGTGTACGTTCTCTCCCATCCTGTGTACGTTCTGTGTATAGTTTCTCTCATCCTGTGTATCTTCTTTCCGATCCAGTGTATAATCTCTTCCATCCTGTCTATGTTCTCTCTCACCCCGTGTCTCTCCGACCCTGTGCATAATTATATTCTCTCCCATCCTAAGCCTACGTTCTGTCCGTGTCTGTACATGTTCTCCCCCCCCCCCCCCCTCGTCCTGAACCGCCCTGAGCCCACGATACCGGCTGCATCAGTCCCTTCCGACATGTCATGTTAAACTGTCATTTCATCAAAGAGACGTCCCTCTCCAAAGACTCGACAGGTCCTTTTCTCCGATACGCAAGCCATTTTCTTGCCGTAGTAAGATTGTCCACGACAAGTGGCGGTGGCTAATTTTCTCGAATGACGGGAAAGCCAATCAAGCCAGCGTGTCAACATCTCCACGGGCATTGATTTTTCAAGGATCGTGTTTATTTTTCCGCTGTCGAAGTCCGACAGCCAACGAGGACAAGAGGAGAAAAGAAGAGGGCGATGGTGGTGTCATTTCCAGTTTGCACGCTGCGATTCATTTCTTGGCAGTGAGGGATGGCCGGCGATATCACACGAGAGAGAGAGAGAGAGAGAGTGGCGGGGGAAGGGGGTGGGGGTTGAGGGTGGGGTATTTTTAGCTCACGTCCTCGATGATCCTGTTGGGATTTGAACCTGCGATCTTCTGATCTCGAGCCACTGAGTGAAGCTACGGTCACAACCGGCCGTACGGGCTCCTACGGCGGGTCTACGGCCAAAAATCGTGACAAATCTTGCGAACGGCGCACGGGCGTCCTGCGAAATTTCCAGGTCGCAAGGAGGCCGCAGAGCGCTGCGGCCGGTTTTCGACATGATCAACAAACTCTACGATCACCTGCGATTTTTTACACACTTGCGTTGGCCGCACGGCCACTGTACGGCCAACACACGATTGCCGCAAGTGCATCGTACGACTTTGACCTCTCGGGGCGAGAAAAATAGGCCACGATGGCCGCACGGCGGCCGCACGATGAACGCACAAGTGACGCACGGTTGTCTTGCGTGCTTCCCACGAGGACCGCACGATGGCCGCACGTGATCACAGACCGCAAGTCGGTAGTACGATGTTCCCACGATGCACGCACGTGCTCCGTGAGTGCTCCGCAAGGCTGACGCAAGACCAGGTGCGGGCCCGGGGGATGTTGGTGTGCAATGTAGAAGTGTTGCAGTGCTGTGTCAGTGTCTGTCAAGTTGTGTACGTGTCCATAGATTTGTCAAACTCTCTGTTAATAATATCCAAATCCTCTGATGTCTTCTTTCCATAAACAAACTACATGTATATATGTAGGCTGGTGCCTATATGCATGAAAAACGCGCGTCGGCCATGGCCGTCGAACGACCGACGCACACCACGCGTACAGAGCACTTACGATAGCCGTACGGCGCACGCACGACACCCGTATATCCCGTGCAAACATCGTCAACATCGCACGAACGTCGTACGAAGGCGTACGACCTCCGTACGATAACTGCGAGGACAACGTACGATCCGTACGGCCGTCGTACGATATTTGACCAATTGAAATCGCAAGACGTTACCCGTGCGAGACTTGCGGGGAACGTACGCCATCGCACGTATATCGTACGCACGATTTGCAACCTTAATTTTTTTTTCAGATCGTAGAAGCCGCGGGCCGCAGACATTTCGTGGAGATCGCAAGCATAAAAAAATCGTGCGGTCGGTTGTGACCGAGGCCTTAGAGAGTATACACCCGCGGCTGAGCTATCGCAGACCCTCCCCCCTCCCCGTCCCACCTATCCACAGAGAGAGAGAGAGAGAGAGAGAGAGAGAGAGAGAGAGATAACGATAACGATAACGATAACAATCCTTTATTTTACAATGGAAGAAGTTATAGGCATACAAAGACCATTTTCAAATTTGCCTTTGGTACACTACCATAAAAAAAAATAGAAAAGAAGAAAACGAAGAGAGAGAGAGAGAGAGAACGACGAACACCACACACACACACACACACATACACACACAGAGACACAGACACACAGACACACACTCCTGATTTTGGAGAGGTTTACAACAGATACTTAAGCTTCGCTTCCGTTGACAGCTAAATGGAGTTTTTGGTGCATTAGCTTTAATTCCCTAAGAGCGACCGGGCATCTGTGGTGTATTAAATCACTGACGACGTGAGGATGTAAAAAGGCCGAAGCCAGTTTAGCTCAGTTTGGAGCGCGTGCTGTGTCTGTCACTTAGCTCTCAACAATCATCCCCAGTTACGCCCAATAAATGGCCAAGCGCGATACAAACGTAAATTTCGTTGCAGTAACTTGGGCAACTGACCTACGCAGTTTAGAATGTGTTGCGAAGTGAACAGTTGACTGAGTTGTCCACACTGCGAACGTGTCTGCTTAGATTAATGGAAAATCGTAACTAGCTAACATAGAGGAGTTAACACGGCGTATGCTGCGTCTGTCACTTAGGTCTCAACGACCAGTTACCCCTAATAAATGGCCAAGCGCGACACAAACGTAAATTTTCGTTGTAAGAACCGCCGGGGGAAACTTAGGCAGAATGTTTTGGGAGCGCCACAGTGCTGTCCACACTTGTGACACAGTTGTGATTTTGGGGGTTTCCGCCGCTGTTGCGTCATCACAACAACCTGGATTTCAAACAGCCACAACTACGTCACTCGGCGCGCAAGCATGGCGGACAGTGCATCTTCAATCGGTTTGTCGTCGAGCACAGCTGTGTTCAGTTTTGTAGTTCGTAGACACACCGAGCGCAACGACTGTGATGTGCACATGTGTGTTTCGCGCGCTGTGCCCAGTTACGAGCAGGCTTAACAAAAGGGGTGAGTGAGTGAGTTTTTAGGGCTTAAAGCCGCGCAAGCCACAAAGACTAATTCGCGGCTGAGTGTGCCTGCACTACACGAAAAAAACAAAAATGTAACGTTGGACAAAGGATGCAAACTAGTCTACGGGGCAATATAAACCTAGGACATGCAGGAGACGCTGCACCTTCATGCTAATTTCTCGAACTCCCGGTTACAAAAAAGTGTAGAAAACAAATGACAATTACAACTAGGTAAAACAAAGATAAATACTAAGCGCATATACAGCAAATATTGCAACTTATCATCTCCTAGGCGCAATAAACCAATTCGCAGCATATGCCCAACATCACTTATTCCTAACCACTGGTAGTGCAGACGTAAGTGAGGGGTTAAAAAGAAGAAATATAGATGAAAGGGCCGAACTTAGAAATCAGCTGAGAAATGAGAGGAAGGACAGAGCGGCTAAATTCGGGAGGTTTTAAAGAGAAAGATACAGGTGAATGGGCTGGTGAGGGATAGACAGAGAGGTAGGAAGGAAAATTCCTTAGTTGCCAATGAAGACAACATGCCTGGGAGGCAGTTGGAGAACAGACCGCTCCAACACGGAACCTCCCCGCCGTGAGGCGGTTTGGGAAAACAACGCACCAGAGAGGGGTGCGTTGTGAAGGTCTTCAACATGACAGGTGTTCAGCAGCACCAGCAGGGCGCTGCGAACAAAGCCCGCCAGGCTGAAGACCAGGTGGGGGGAATCCAGTGAAGTCGGCCTTCAGAAACGACCCTCAGATGTCTCACTGGACCAAGGGTCAGCAGACACCCGCTTACTGACCTCCCCCCGGAGGAGATTTTAAGAGAGCAAAAGACAGGTGAATGGACCGAGTGAGGCAGAAATAAGAGTAAAGAAAGAGCAAAAGGGGTGGGCAAGCTTGGCAAAATCAGCCCCGCCGCGTGAAGGCGAGCCCATGGGGCCTTAACAAAAGGGAGTTAACACGGCAGCCTAATCGAACCTTTGCGTGTTTGGCGAAAAAACTGAATGAGTCATGGACGCGTTTTCACCGGCGTGAATGATATCGACAAGGGAATAATAGGATGGGAACTCATGCCAGTAGCAGCTCCATCTTATCGTCCGGTTATAGAGCATTACGCTATCCCTCGTTTGTTTATGTGGGTGCTGCTTTCGCGCAGTTGTGGTCTCTCCAAGGTCCCGACCCTGGTAAATGACTCTGGCAGTGATGAGGGTAGGGTCCTATTTCACACCTCGCTGCCGCTAGTGCCAGCGCTCCGCCATCTGGCTGCCTGTCCTGGTAGAACGGGAGGATGCGTAGTTTGCTGCCAGGCTCTTCCACAACATGGAGTAAGCTGGCGCAACCCCCCCCCCCCAATTCCTCCCTCCTCTCCCCCCTCCCCTCCTCTTCCCCCCTCTCACAAGCTTCCCCTTCTCAGTCCGGCCCTGACTTCCTTCACCCTCGGTTCACGCAGTCTTTAGCCATCAGCGGGGCGCATAAACAAGCACTGGTGGTTGTCATTAGCCGGTTGGTCAACTCCGATGAACCCGGCCAAGCACTCAGGCCGTGGGGTCCCAGAACCGTATGGATTCTTGTCACATTGTATTTGTACACTCGGCCATTTCAGTATAGTGGGCAGTAAGGTTTCAGGTGATAGTTACCGTCGTTGGGTTTACTCCTTTTCTGTAAGGAATCACGTTTGACACGCGGAGGGCACAGCATGCGAATGAAACGGTTTCAGGTGATGGTTGTATTTTTTTGGGGGGGGCATGGTTCTGTTTTTCTCAATGGTCCCGAAAAAGTAGCACGAAAACATGCAGCGTACTCTATAACCTCGGCGTCCGTGCCTCCCAAATAGCGTTCTGGTGATCCCTTCGAGTGGGCCAATTTGCTGATTAATACTCATTATTGACCGCACCCAGTTAGCCCCGAAATTCCCTAGTTTGTCACGTAGTGGGGATAAGGTACGATTGAAACCATGATTTGTGTGTGTGTGTGTGTGTGTGTGTGTGTGTGTGTGTGTGTGTGTGTGAGAGAGAGAGAGAGAGAGAGAGAGAGAGAGAGAGACTCAAGACTCAACTGATCATTTATTGTTTAGGCCGTTGACCCATAACAATGAATCCGGCGGCACTACCACCGTGGCAGTCCCGTACACAGCAGGGAATTGAAATTGTCAACATAAGGCATTCATACAATTCAGAAACATACAAAATACTCAAAGTATCAGCGTTCACACCTGGAACAGGATATCAACACAGGTAATGCGCCTGTAGTGTATACTGTTCACTGATTCAGCCTGACCAAGATACACCATAGTGTGTGTGTGTGTGTGTGTGTGTGTGTGTGTGTGAGAGAGAGAGAGAGAGAGGACTTGTTGAGCCGGACGAGTGCGCATCTGGCTTGAGTTTGCTTCCTGTTCCGGTTGATGTATTGCAGAAAATGAACCGCTACATCACTGCTTCAATTTACTTTCCTTCCTACATCAACTCCACGTGTTTACAGTGTACACTGTCCGTTCTCAGATGCCGCCAGACCAGAACACAAGATGCCAGGGTTCGCGAAATCCGAAGCAATTTCGAGTCTGTCAACGATAGCAAGAAATTCATCTCACTGACAGCCGAATTGGAACGATTTTGTCTGGGGCACTCGGTGGAGAAGAAAAGCTCAGAGCTGTGTGATGCCTTTGATGAAAAGGAACTTGAAATTGGAAAAGTTGTTGATTGTTCGGGAGACAAGGGTTGAAGAGGAATATTCTCAGGGTCTTCAGGGCCGACCTGTTCGACTCATGAAAGCTATGTGCTCTGCGTTGAATTGGGCGCTGTGCTGTCTTTCTACGTCTCTGGGATTATTAGCTCCACCCAGAAGGCGATTAAATCTCTCGTCGGATTCAGCGCCAGACAGTTTTAAAGTTCTCCTCTTTCCTTGTGAACGAGCAAGGTTTTGTTGAAAACTGGTTTGCTGAAGTCTTGCCACCCTTATGGCAAAAGCACTCATCGAGGACAATAGACTTTTTGTAGAGTTAGTTAGTTAGTTATTTAGGGCTTAACGCCGCGCAAGCAACAAAGGCTATTTCGCGGCTAACACAGTCCCATCCTGCCAGGTCCTTTAAAACAGTGCCAGCTTAAAACATGATGCAGATATATATTAAACACTGGTGTAGTTTAAATGAGATCCTGTACAAGATTAATTTCTTCCAGACTAAAAACAATATCACAGATTGTGTTATACTAGTAGACTATAATCTTATAAAAGAGGTTAGACTCTTTCTGGAAACTGAAGATGCTGTCGGGGGGGGGGGGGGGGGGGGAGGGGGGGACATCCCTGAACAGCACCCTCAGTGAGTCTGCACAATAATGTTTGTCCCTGATCTCGGCGAGATCTACGCACGAGATCAGGAAATGATGAACACTACAAGGCTCTTCTTCCCCTGTCAAGAGACGTTTTGTAGAAATATGCTATACATGATGTACCATAATTTACTTTGCTGGGTTGGCTGATCGAGTGGACTCGGAGCTGCCTGATGTCTTTCAGGGACCAAACATTGAGGAGATCGAAACCAAAACAGAAAACTGGTCCGATTTATCGGCATTTTGCTACAGCCCATTTGACAAGATCAAATTGGAATGGTCCGATAGTCAGAATTGTCTAGGGACCACCCGGGTTGCCACTCACAACGCAGCAGGTTTGTAGGATTAAAAAAAACCCAAAAAACGTCATAGTTGTGGGAGGAAACGGGGTCTTTTAACCGTCAACCCCAATAAAGCCAGAGAAAAACACCAGCCACAAAGACTTTTGACAGGTTGTGAATTAGCTACTGAGCGTTGGTTTGCCCGCCATTTACAGAGAGCAGGATGTGAGGAAGGGGATGGAGAGAGGAAAGGGAATTCATAAATTTAGAACAGACCAGCTTCAGTTTAGCGTGGACAGGTAGACAAGGGTTTATAAATTTTGAACACTTTTGAAAGTGGTGTGGTATTTCACACTAGCGTGGACGTGAAAATACGCGAAGACATCTCGTCTATGGATCTGGATGTGTCTTGGGATCCTAGCACGTGGGCCTTTAATTGCCTCCGGACTAACCCAGGTCTGTGACTTTGTTCGGTGGAACTCTATTAAAAAAAAAGTCTGAAGGTTTTGATGGGTGGTGGCTATTATGGAGGGAACTCGTACAGGTCTATTTTTAGACGGACGTCACCTGAGGTCACGGGATTCCGGAAACACCCGATAGCGCGTTCAAACCCTAACCAAACCCTAAGCCGAACCCGAACCCTAACTCTAACCGTCTAAAAATAGACCTGTACGAGTTCCCTCCATAATAGCCTCCCCCGTTTTGATGCATGAACCAAGCCTGGGCCTGAAACGCCTAAGTCTCAGACATCTCTGCGGCAGTCTCGAAATGACAGAAATAAAAGTATTCTCTCTCTCTCTGTATTAGTACTTGCGCCAAACCGAGCGTTTATTTGCCGTGTAATAATTACGCATATTTGGTCTGCCTCTAATTACGCTCTCTTGATTGGCTGGCCGTCTGGCGTTACCTCGGTATCGCAAACTGATCGTAACATCACACAAGGACCCCGTCAATAGGCAGCCAAGTTTTCAGGCATCTTACGCAGGCAGCAGATACAATGATGCCTCAGGCCTGTTGAAGCAGACCTTGTAGAATGATGCGATCATTTTGCGAAGTATGCTGAGTTCAAGCTGACCTGTAGCCTAATCCTCGCACGCTAACGGGAGAGTTTTGAGAAGAAAGACGAGCGAACAGTTGGGGGGGGGGGAGGCAGCTAGCATCAGAAGTGGTAGGGTGAGGAGGTGGAGGAGGGGGTGAGACGGAGAAAGGTGTGTAGATCTATCTGTCTTTTGGATGGGAGTTGAAGAGGTGCGATGCACTTTGCAGCCCCCGGGGGAAGCTTCATACACCTGGCCGCAAGGCGAGGGGATCAAGGCACCTGAGGCCAGACGAGCTGCTTCCTTACGTCTCGTGCTTTCACACGCTGATTGCTGACGGCGTGGAGAGACGGAACACATGCGAAGCCAATCATTTCACCTGGGAAATCAGCGAGAATGCTACGGTTTTTGAATTATGAGAGAATGCGGAACACCCGTCGCTTCTGTCATAGAGCAATGTTTTTTTCCCTTTTTCTCCAGGTGCAAGCTTGTTTACCTTAGGCAGTCTTCGGGAAGTCAACTGTTTTATGAGTGCAGCCCCCACCCCCACCCCCACCTGTCCTCTCTTCCTCTTTCTCACGCTCCCCCCCCACCCCCTCCCCCCAACCCTTCCGCACCCGACGGGTTCGTCTCTCACATAATCTTTGTGCATATTATGTTATGCCTCTATGGTTTTACATAATTTTCGTCTGCCTTTGCCGTTGCATCTGACTTTCATAAGAACTTAGTGGAAGGTAGGAGTGCTGGGACAAAAAGAAAAATCGAATTTCAGTCAGTCAGAATATGTGTGTGTGTGTGTGTGTGTCTGTGTGTGTGTGTGTGTGTGTGTGTGTGTGTGTGTGTGTGTGTGTGTGTGTGTGTGTGTGTGTGTGTGTGCGCGCGCGCGCGCGCGCGAGCTGTGTTTTCAGATCAGGAGTACCTTGACTAATCACCCTGACTCAGTCTCGACTGTTTACTTGTTTGGTGCCACGTACATACCACGCAGTTTCATGAAGTAAAACAAGCCAACAGACAAGTTGCGCGGACAGCTTTATGTGACTGACGGTACTCCAAAACCTGGGGAGCTTGAAATGGCCGCCAGTATTTCAGTCTGGTTCCAGCACGGAAGACAAATGAGCTAGGCATATTGTGAGGTCTCTCGATAGCTCAGGTTTTCTGTGTGTGTGGCCTAATGGCTGCGAGGATGGGTATAGTTTTGTTCTGCATACGGTCTGTATACCCACTTACCTCCTATGTGCATTCTTTGGAGGCACCGGGATCTAAAGACAGAGATCGGAATGATGGCTGATTGTGAAGGGCGGGGAGGGGTTGCCGTGATGAGGTGAGCGATGGTCTAATAGGTGGTGCGTCGGACTTAGCCGCTGCGCTGCTGAACGGCCGTCAGCGCTGTCACGGCGATGAAAAGTCGGTCCGAACCCAGGTCGAGCTTGTGATATGTGATACCAGTTTTTTCCTGACTACCGGGCTGCTCATCGGGGATTTGTCTCCGGGTTATCCGGCCTTCCTCCTCCAGCAAAATTAACATGAAATCAGGATTGGTATTGGGTGGCGGTGCACCGCGGCGACGCGATTCCTCCAGGGAAAGCATCCCGAATTTTCCGAAAGTGACAATAAAGTCAGAAAAAAAAGAACAAAGAAAAGAAAGGGCATACCGGGACCCCGTCCCCTGTAGCAGCCAGCATATTCTCACTGACACGTGCACCTTTCAAGTATCCGCTTCAGTCGTATTAGTTGTAACAGCTCCTGCCAAGTGGGACACTGGAGTTTGGTAGACCGAAAGGTACAGATCGTTCTCGTTTCTGAGAAAGAAGAGTTTCATGAACCTTGAAAAATGAATCCTAACCGTACGTATTTGTAGCGGCGCCGTTCATTTGAGCTGCTTTTTCCAGGTACTTCGGTTGATATCCCCCCTTCCTCCTCCTCACCCCTCCCCCCCTCCTCCCACCCCGTCTCTTCCCGCTGTATAAATGTTCAGCTTCTAGGCAGCATGACTTGTCGAGAGAGAGAAAAAAAAATGGTAGACCGGGCTTGGGTCAGGTTGTGCAGCAGCACTGTGCGGCGGGGAGGGATGGGAAGATATCCTTCACCTCACCGCATGACATAACATTCGACAGGGGAAATGGGCCGCAGAGTATGGCACGCACTAGAAATCTACACCTCCCCTCACTGATGCCGTGACGCATTCCCCAGGACAGCAGGAATGGGACATTTGAGGTAAACAAATGAACCCTGTTGCACACACACACACACACACACACACACACACACACACACACACACACACACACACACACACACAGATTTGTCAAAACAATAATTGCCAAGACCAATCCTTTGATAATCAGCTTGAAACTAAGTTCGGCTTAGTAACAGCAGGGCAATTCCAGCCCGCAACATCAGCACCAGCACCAGCGTAACCACAGATCCTCATCAACCTTACCACGAGCAACGACCACTCCCATGAAAATAAAATCGTGCTCTGTGACTCTTCGCGATGGGGGGGGGGGGGGGCAGCTGGAGTTTCGTCCCAAGTGCATTGTACCGAAGAGGTTCGTTTCCGCCTTCACGGAGACTAGCTGTTCGCTGAAACCTCACGATTTCGGGTTTCAGATCAACAGCAACATGACTGAACGGGGTGCGGTCGGCTTAAGGGTACTTGTGGAGTGGCGGGGGTCATCCGAGTGCTGAGGAATTGACACGATTTGTTAACCGGCTTTTGCAGGGAGGTGCGATGCACCAGTGAACGACCCCACTCGTGTCAGTCAAAAAGGCCGAGCCCCCAGAATTCAACCAATCGCTGATTGTAAGTTTGTTTTTACGCCCCAAATAGTCTATCTCAAGTAAAACGGGAGAATTCCATCTTTGCTCAGCCAGCTTAAGGACATCGGGAGTTAAATGACGCTTTTCCGTCAATTTTCCAAACTGCGGCTGAGGCTAGATGGTGGTGACGTCACAGTCGAAGCGAGCTGTGTTCCATTACAGTTCCGATTTTATTTTAACCCCCACATAATGTTGAAGGATGTGCCTTTAACTCGGCGTGCGGGCGGGTGGGTAGGTGTTTGGGAGTTTAACGTTGTTTTCCATCACGGAAGGGTGATATCAAAGACGGGGGCAACGAGAAAAAGGCCAGCACAAGCGTTTGGCCCCAGCCGGGATTCGAACTCACGGCCCGAGCAGTAAAAGTCCAACGCTGTACCATTCGGCTATCCCGGCTCCCTAACTCGGAGTGCAATTGGAGGCACAGCCGCAAGGGTAAAGTTTATCGATAATGAAATCATTGCCTGTTGTCTCAGGGAGGCACGCTGCGATTGCAGAGAACACGTAATCTTATTCAGGGTTCTGACCATTATGCTGTGTGTGTGTGTGTGTGTGTGTGTGTGTGTGTGTGTGTGTGTGTGTGTGTGTGTGTGCCCACTAGACACTGCTCTCTATTCATGAAATTGCGCAGCTTGTAGCAACCAGACCCCGTTTCCAAAACCCGCATGCACAAGACATTTTGTGTTTTACCAGTAAACAACTCATCAGTTGTATGACGGTTTTTCCATGCCGGAAAACGAAAAACGTTGTCGTAAATCTGATTTAAAAAAATGCGTGCGTAGACATTCACGTTATTTTTTCCCCCGAGAAAAGAACCTTAGAGTGCAGCAAACTTCCGTCAGAGAGAGAGAGAGAGAGAGAGAGAGACAGAGAGAGAGAGAGAGACAGAGAGAGAGAGAGAGAGAGAGACAGAGAGAGAGAGAGAGAGAGTCCTGACGTTGGAAGCTTGGAGACATTTTAAAATGCCATGGCGGTAGGTCATGTTTTGCTTGATGTCTGCTCAGCTGGTACCCACGTGACGCTGGAAGGATATCTGTTGTTTCTTCTGCTCCCAAAACAACATGGAGGCTATTCTATGTATTCACCCTGTTTTTCCACTGACTGTGGTTTATTGACAGGCATGTGGAAAAGCTGAAGGGGAAAAAGATGTTACTATGAGACGTCGTGCAGCAAATTAATTAGAGTGGCGTGTGAAGACCTTTTTGATTGTTTGTTTGTTTGTTTGTTTATTGACGCGTGCGTATTTACGGAAAAATCTAACGGCCTTCTGTATGTATGTATGTATGTATGTATGTATGTATGTATGTATGTATGTATGTATGTATGTATGTATGTTCCTATGTAATGTGTATGGTGTAATAATTGCACGAACCCTTATGTACACATGTTAAAAAACAAGAAAGAAAGAAAGAAAGAAAAAGAATCTCTCCCTCCATACTTGTCTCCAAGGCCGTGTGTCGGTCAGTGTGTCGGTCAGTGTCAGTGCGTTTGTCGGTTTGTCTGGGGTGACTGGTGTGTGTGTGTGTGTGTGTGTGTGTGTGTGTGTGTGTGTGTGTGTGTGCCACGGTGTGTGTGTGTGTGTGTGTGTGTGTGTGTGTGTGTGTGTGTGTACGCGCGCGCGCGCGCGCGCGCCGGTGTTCTTCCTCTCACTTACACACGCAACCGCTACCAAAGATACAATGCGTTTTTTTTAAAAAGAAATAACCAACCACAATCGATCACAAACCAAAACTTGTGATGGATTAGATACTGGCACTCCCTCTTGAAAACTCGCTCCGTCTCCCCTCTCTCTCGCTTTCCCTCGCTCGCTCGCACAACACACAGACGCCCGATAAAGGGAGAAGGGAGGCACGCACACACGTGCGCGTGCTTCACGTGCTGGCACCAGAGGTCGTCCCAATTATGTCAAACTTTATCACCGGTGACCCGGAAGGTCATCCCGTTGAGAATCATCCCGAGATGACAGGTCCCACATCAACACCCCCCGCCCCCCCCCCCCCCCCCCCCTCCGCTCCCTTCCCCGCCGAGCCCTCTCCCAAGTCGGGGGCATCTGCCGCAGACACACACACACACACACACACACACACACACACGTACTCGCGTTCACAGACTATTCAATCTTGATGGCATACAGATTCCGGACATCATATTTCGCCGTTTAGGAACCTACTGTGAATGCCGTTCTTGAAGATGCTCAGGGTAGAACAAGGACTGAGTATTATCCGCAACACAATGGCGGATATTAAGTCCTTGCGGGTAAACGCCCGTCCTTGATAAACTGAATAAATAATTTAGAGTATTGTCGCGAAATACGATTTACTTTGTTCAGGGCACTTTCCCCAGCACTGTGAGATGATATCAAAGACGGGGCAGCGAAGAAAAAGCCAGCAAAGTTTTAGCTCTCAGGCAGGAATCGAACTCACGACCCAAGCATTTGCAGTTCAGCGCTCCTCCACCTGGGCTATCCAGTTGTGTGTGTGTGTGTGTGTGTGTGTGTGTGTGTGTGTGTGTGTGTGTGTGTGTGTGTGTGTGTGTGTGTGTGTGTGTGCGCGCGCGCGCGCGCACGCGAAATCGGAAGCTGTCTACGTCGTCCATAGTTAGCATACGTTTTGATACAGGTTGCATTTACTCATAATTTATGGGAGGGTGGGTGTTTGGGGGTTGAACGTCCTTTTCACCACATAGGGCGATATCAAAGACGGGGTAACGATGAAAAAGCCAGCACAAATATTTGGCCCCAACCGGGAGACGAAATCACGACCCGAGCATTAGAAGTCCAACGCTCTACCATTCGACCACCCCGGCTCCCCCACTCATAATATATTCCGTTCGACAAGCAAGGCAGGATTTAGGCGTGCAGGTGATCGCTTAACTCAGTAACGTGTACTTGCGATGTAGGAAGCCCTCTAGCATGTATTTACAACAATATGCCTCGTGTTTAGTCCAGACTTTAGTATACGTGGTGGCAATTACGAGGCAGTTTATTTCGATTTAACTCTTTGACGTGTGTCAGAAATTGCGCTCCGTCGTCAAAGAGTTAATATTTGCCATTCGACAAGTAAGGCAGGATTTAGGTCTGAAGGCGATCACTGAACTCAGGAGGGAGTTAATAACCACTCGGACTTCAGAGTCTAAACTTTAATACTCTTTTTCCGGAAGAAGAGGAGGAGGAAGGAAAAGAAGGAGAAGCTGCCCCCCTCCCTCCCCCTCCCTCCCCCCCCCCGGGGGGGCATCAAATCTGCTTTATAAAACTAATACAAGTAACAGCTAGTGTCGCGTTTTCCTTTGCTTCAAAGGCTTCCTAAATTATTCGATCAAGTGTCCACGAATGGGGGGCAGTGTCGATAGGTCCCTGAATGTTGACCAGGGCAATGGATGGTGTCGGTTTCAGAAATTAATCAACCGTTCAGGTCAGAGACCCCCTGGACATAGACAGATGTAGGGGACGCGATACGCCAGTAGCTGAACGTGTTACCTTCCATATCGGTAATGTTCGTTTACGTGATCGGGAATTCGTAGCAGCAGACGGACACGGCCGACGGAACCGGTTAGGCTTAATTTAAGTACAGTCGGGCCCGGTTATAAGGAGCTCGGTTATAAGGTACCTCGGTTATAAGGAGCAAAAAAAAAATCCCCGATTTACTTTGTTCTTTGTTATGACTTGCGAAAACTCGGTTATAAGGAGCTCGGTTATACGATACCTCGCTTATAAGGAGTGAAAAAATTTGCCCCAAATCGACCCTGAGCCCGGTTATAAGGAGTGCCGACTGCACCAGCTTGAAACCGAAAGTAGGTTGAGTTATTTTATACGCCTTTGCTTTCGCGAGGGGGGGGGGGGCTAAAGACATAGATCTAGAGGACAGGGGGCCTGAAAGAGAGAGGGAGAGAGAGAGGGGGGGCGGGGGGCGGGAGGGAGGAATGGAAAGACAGGGGGACTGAGAGAGAGAGAGAGAAAGTGGAGGGGGGGTCGGTTTTGGTCGCCCTTTGTGTATGTGTGTGCATGGGTTAATCTGTGAAGTATTGAGAAAAAAAAAAAAAAAACAGAAAAAAAGAAACACTGAAAGCTGCATGCAAGATGAATAAAATTTTGATTTCAAGATAAAATGAAGACCTTTCACCCCCTCCCATCCCTCGGTCATCAGGCTTTGTTATGTACATGTACGGCTTTTAGGCATCTTTTCTCAAGAAATAATGCATGTATTCAAACTGTTTATGAGATGAGTGGCTGCACAGCCGCGGGCATTTCGCTAAGGCCTTCAAAATACAGTACACGCCAAATATAAGAAAACATGGATATTGCCAACGAATCTCCCACCCCCCACCCCCCGGCCAAACCCTTCTTAATTATGTTTTACAAAAAAAACTCGGATACAAGAAACTCGCTTTTAAGAAAACTCGGTATTAGGAAAGCAAATTTCTTAGTCCACTTGATACAAAACCTGAAAAAAAAACCCTGAAAGTACATTTCGAAGAAAATTTCAATCATTCTAAGAAACCAAAAGTGCATTACCTGGGAAAGGCACATTATTTTGCATTATACTGTATTATTGTCTTGAACTGGTTCTTTACCATTGTATGATAAATTGAATGTTGGCAAGAAGAAAAAATACGAGAGCCTTTACTTGTTCTTTCCAGCAGCACTATTCATTTTGAAATAAAACTTCTACTCCCAAAATGTTTCGTTGGTAAGACTACATTATTCTCTGAATAACTCTCTCTCTCCGAAACTTATGCGGACATTTTGAAAGAGTGTCAAGTATCCTTTGAGCTACGTCACCATATGTCACTGTTGAGGGACCTTGACCTTCGGATCAGCGCAAAGTGGACATGGACATACACATCTGTATGTAGTCACAGCACCATATCAAAAGTTGCCAAAGTGCTCTTAGTGGTTTTTGTTTTTTCATGAACGTTTACAAAATGTTATTTTTAGTTAGATCTACGTGATGTAAGCTACGTTACTACACTAAATGACTTTTTTTTTTCATTTCGTATCACATTTTTATTCAATCATACGCAGTACCATGCCAGATGATGTATTCCAGTAGGTAAAGCCAATCAACATGACTGAATTCACCAAGTGAAGTGCCTATGGCCTCATAAAGGACTTATCGTTTTAACGATTAACAATAATTCTGTACTTATTGCTACCATTTGTTTTACTTTCAGGATTCAGGTTTTGTTGTTCTAAACGGGGTTGTTTAGCATCCTTTTTGCTTCTTTTTGTTTGGTTACTACACTCGCTTTCAGTTTAACAAAGTGTGCGTTTTATGTTTTTGTTTTGTTTTGTTTTGAATTTAAAAAAAAAAAAGATGAATATAGCTGTTTGAGTAATTTTTATCAGATTGTTGTTTCATTGTACGAGAGAGAGAGAGAGAGAGAGAGAGAGAGAGAGAGATAGAGAGTGTTGCTGATTCTGACACCGAAAAACGGCAAAAGTCCGGTTATAAGGTAGTTGGGCTTGGGTACTCCTTATATCCGAGAACTCTGTTATAAGGAACCTCGGTTATAAGGAGTAAAATTTTCGGTCCCCGAGCACTCCTTATAACCGAGTTCTACTGTAACAGTGTGCACGTTGAATGGAGGGGACGCTCCGTCTGGGAATGGAGAATCGTTTTCTTAAATTTGCGGCTACTATTTTTATTTATTTAATAAAGCATATCCTTTTCATTTGACAGAAAGAGTGTTATGTCATCAGCATAATATAGCGCAGATTTTACCATTTTCTCCAAATCACTAGTACTGAATTTCTGCCCTTTAAATGATGTTATTGAAGCACTTGATAAAAATAATAAAACCCGGTCTTTCAGTAACGATAGATTACTTTCATGCATTTGATTGTATTTCAAAGGACTTGAAATCTTTTGAAAAATTTGGCTTTGGGGAACATGTCTTAAGATGGGTCAATGTTTTAATGAAAGAAACCAGAGGTTGTATTAGCTATAATGGTTGGAATTCTGATTTGTTTAAAGTCAGTCTAGGCATTCGTCAAGAATGCCTCTTTTCGCCTTTAGCCTTTGTTCTAGCCATTGAACTGCTGGCACTAAGAGCACAAGTTGCGGCTTCTAATATTAGAGAAATAGGATTTCTTTGAACGTTGGATGCTTTTCCTGTCTGAAAACCATCGTCAATGTTCCTCCTTCTCTGCAAAGGAGGCCTTTAGGGTAATATCAGGATGCTGACGCGAGTTTTCTGAGTGATCTGTTACGTACAATCTTGACACAAGTGACTGTTTTTGATGCACAGGTTAAGCACATTCGATGAAAAGTTGTTATGGTCACCGCTGCTGTGATGGCCACTGCACGGACGGATGACCACTGCACGGAGATGTGCACAGTAGCGTGGACGGACTCCGACAGGAAGTGGGGCGCAGTTTTTCTGCACGGTTTTGTCGCGGTTTCTGGACACTGTGTGAACTTTGCAACTGTGACAGAGTTGGCTGTGCTTGCACGGTCGACTCTGTAAATTGTTTTCACACTTCGGAAGCTTTTTGTTGGGAGCTTAGATCTTTATATGGGAGCGAGACAGGCTATGGGAGCGAGCGGGACAGGAACCACTGGCCAAGCAGATCCTGCGGAGGAAGTGGGGCTGGATTGGACACACCCTCAGGAAGCCAGCATCCAGCACCACTCGCCAAGCCTTGACATGGAACCCACAGGGGAAAAGGAAGAGAGGCCGGCCTCGCAACAGCCGGAGGCGGGACACTGAGGCAGAGCTATGCAAGCAGGGGATCAGCTGGACTGGAGTGGCAAGAATAGCCCAGAACAGAGTGCGATGGCGAAGGGTTGTCGATGGCCTATGCTCCACTTGGAGCCATGGGTCTTAGTAGTAGTAGTTAGTAGTTTATATACTGGGAAAAGTTTGTACACCCTTTCATCAGTTGTCCATTATAACAACACTCAATCAACATAATTGTATACGATGCATAATTATCTGTTATTTTAAAAAAAGAAAGAAAAAAGAAAAGAAAAGATAGAGATTGTCTCTCAAGTTGGAATAGGATGGATTGAGTAGGACCCTTTTTATTATTTTTTTAAGCGCTTAGAACTGTTATTAACTAATAGGTTATATAAGTACTGTCATTATTATTATTATTATTTTGCTGTGTACTTGGATGCAGTTTTTCGACTCGAAATATTCTAGTGATTCCGGCCATGGGCCGCTGTCACGAGGGTGAACAGAACAAAACAACAACAATCAAAGGAACACACATATATACATGACCATGAACAACAAGGACATTTAAGCACATTAACACCAAGTACAGATGAACAGTCAGAATGATCTATATCACACATGCAACAGCAAGGCGCGGCGTTTGAAAGCAAAACAACACCAACAAAAAACAAACAACCAAACAAAAAACAAAAAACCCAGGAATTTCGCCAGGTTGTTAATCATAGTCTTGGCCTCGCTGTTGCTGTACTCGGATGCAGTTTCGTACACTGAAGTATTTTTTTTATCATGGTATCGAGGTCATGGAGGTATTTGAGAGGATTATTACGATAGCCTCCTGGGTCTACTGGCCGTATATTTCTACAGATACACCACTTCTGACATGGGATGTGATAAAGGGCTAATAACTCCACCCTTGCTTCAGAGGAAAGGGCGGATAGCTCCACTTGGCCTGGAGGGATAGAAGCGGGTTGTGCAGTGTCAGGCGGCCAAACTTCATTTGCTTCACTGTCGCATGCTTAAAACTTGACAACGCTTTTGACGGTCCAAACTGATTAATGTTTATCTGATTAAACTTCCGGTGGAATGTGTGTTTCTGGGCTCTCCCTCTGTCAGTCTGTCTGACGGCCTGTCTGTCTGCCTGTCTGTCTCTCTCTAGCTGTGGTAGTTTCAGTAACGATATGACTAGTCGACCAGTGTCTTTTGTGATAAAAAAGGTTCTTGGTCACCGTTTGTCTGTCTGTCTGCATGTCTGTCTCTCTGTCTCTGACCTCCATCCTCTCCCAACCCATCCACCCACCTCTCTCTCTCTCTCTCTCTCTCTCTTTTCTGAAACGACCAAAGAGCCTCGGAATATTATTGTTTGTCATGAGATCTGTGCTCTTGGTCCTAATTTATGAAATCAAAAGAAGCAAAAAGACTGCTGTTTGCAGTGCACGTTCGTACAGTGCTTCTTGGTAAATTATGCTTCGGAGCAACACAATCATGCCTCGAGAAGCCCCTGTCTCGCACATTTTAAAGGGTCTAAAGCTACTATTTTTATGCCCTCATCATCATTATGCCCTCATTATCATCACACCACTTAGACATCTGGACAGTGACAGCGTCTGTAATACTGGCACTGAGCCAGCAGAAGCGTCCACAGTGGTGGAACAACAGTCGTAGAATTTGTATGTTCTACCGCTCGCGCAAAGTGTAAAAACATTGTTTAAGAGCTGTTATGATCATCAAAACTGAGAGAGTATTTCGCGCGTACAGGCGCACTCACGAGCGAAACATAAGCCGGCTTAGCAAAGACGGAATTAGCCCGTTTAAAGCTGTCAGAACCGCCATGCAGCGCACCACTACTTTATTCGACCCGTTCTCTAAATGAATTACTTGTCAGTGCTATCTGCCCAGCCGCTGTAATATTGCCGTGATAGCGTTCGGTGAAGCTGTATCCGGCATTTCCGCGACCACCACCCTCCGCGACAGATGCAGCCTTTTTAGAGTTTATCATTGAAGAGCCGGCCGGCACTCGAGAGTTTGCGATAAAGCCCGGAGAGGAAAAGAGAACCTCGCTTGTCATCGTTCTATTGAGAGTTTCAGCTTGGTGAGTGGATCGTGTTTCTCGAAGGGGATGAAACACTTGTGTCGCTGTATTTGACAGCAACAGAAATAGCACCAACGGCCGTAGGAGATTCAAAAACGCACAAAAAACCAAACAGTTATCGATGTATTTTATACTGGAATAGTTTTTTCAAAATAGAAGAGGAAACAGAAGCTGAAAGACAATCGCAAGGCATATGCTTCCATGCAGGGGCTCCACCAGAAGCACTTTGCACAGGGATCGAGCTTGTCGAAACCCTAGGGCCAGATAAAGCTAAGTATTTCATATCGTGACCATGCTGGATTTCTTGATTCTTTTGTAGTTTGTAAACAGTCGAGAGAGGGGATGGGCGGGGGTGTCGTGGGAGGCTAGGGGTCGGCGGAGCTGGGGAGTGGAGGGTGGGGGGGTTTGTCGTGGTGGCTCAACTGCTGAGACGCTAATTGGTCAAAATTTGTACAGACCGTTGTTCTAGTTCTCTCCAAGTTTATTGGAATCGAGTATGCAAAAGATGTTTAACACTCTGTATAGGACTTGAGGCCGTTACGTTCACAGGCCTTGGTTGCAGAGGTCCGATTTATGGGATCGCCAACTTTTTATTCTCAGTCATGACATCATAAATTGAGGATCTTACATATACAGCGCTAGTAAAACAGGTTTCTGCCAGTCAGCGGGAAGTATCCATCTGTTAGCATGCTTCTGGGGCAAAAACTCAGCATAGAGGGAGTGTTAGTATTCTTCTGGGGAAAAAAAACTCTCCGCATAGAGAGAGAGTTAACAAAACAAAAGCTAACAAACAAACAAACAAACAAACAAACAAACAAACAAACAAACAAACACTAAAAACAAAACTAAATAAAGCAAGCAAACAAACAAAAACAAAGCAGGCAAAGAAACAAACATACAAAAGCAAATAAACAAACAAACAAACAAACAAACAATCAACCGTCGAGTTCTTTATTGACAGACCTCCCTCCTTCAGCTAGCGAGTAGATGGTTTTTCAAAAGCACGAATAAAAAAGAAACCTGGAGCGAAGCGTCCTTATAGAGCTATGGGTGGAAACAGGTGTTCGGAATATACATATATACATGTACATATACAATTATTACACAGTTCCTATTGATTTCCTGCCAACCAGCCTCCCATGTTGGTGACAAAACCGTTAAATGTATGCTTATCATTAACCGTTACTTATTACGAGCCCGTCATGTGAAACCGGTGCGATGGTCGAATAGATGTAGGTTTTTCCATTTGATCCCACGCTGGGTTTTTTGTGCTGTATGATCGCTTTGCCTTTCTCATATATGTGTCACAAGAGACATCGCAGGGTTTGTGAGTACATCGAGGTGGTGAACTAAGACACAGTTTTGTAGACATTGTCAGCACAGTGAATGTTCTTTTTGTACTGAGCTTGTCAGCAAAAGTATCTCGTTATACTGATGCACTGTGTGTGTGTGTGTGTGTGTGTGTGTGTGTGTGTGTGTGTGTGTGTGTGTGTGTGTGTGTGTGTGTGTGTGTTAGAGTGAGAGAGAGAGAGAAAAAAAAGAGAGAGAGAGAGATAGAGAGAGAGAGAGAGAGAGAGAGAGAGAGAGAGAGCAAAAATATCTCGTTATAATGTTACACAAGCTATTAGTGTGTGTGTGTGTGTGTGTGTGTGTGTGTGTGTGTGTGTGTGTGTGTGTGTGTGTGTGCGTGCGTGCGTGCGTGAGTGTGTGTGTGTGTGCATGTGCGTGTGTGTGTGTGTGTGTGTGAGAGAGAGAGAGAGAGAGATGCGTCTGGAGCCCGGCAGCCTGTTGCTTATAACGTCTTCTTGCTGAAATTCTTCTGACAAGAATGTCTTGTTTTCAGTAAACCCACACTGCAATGCAAACCGGTGAATAACACTTTATTTTTTTTTTCAAAAACGCACACGCCATGGGAAACTTTCAAACGTTCTCATTTCTTCACTCTTTGCGCCAACTGTTTGAAGATTACAAGAGAGGTTAGTTGAAACTCAGCGAAAAGGGCATGGGAAATGTCCTGTTCTGCCGGGTGCCGATTGCAAAAACAGAAGCATTGTTGGGCAAACAGTTTAGACGGCAAATGCGATTATCTGACTGAACCAGGGAG